>CAUYPK010043896.1:0-19266 GCA_963574355.1 Loris lydekkerianus
ATCTCACAGGGTCATCATGTTAAATGAGAAAATCCAGATAAAACATTTAGAATGGGTACCTGGTTCACATGGAAATATTAAAAATTGTCAACTCTTATTAGTATTGCTGCTGTTGTTTTGTTTTTGTTATATGTAATAATAAGGGAGCCATGTACTAACATATGAACAGAATTTTTATGATGGTTGATAATAGTTGAGGTTTTCTTATTTGTACTTACATAACTCTTTTCTTTGACACTGTGTTCTAACTCTGCTGTACAAATTGTGTATTGCATGTCCAAATAAAACAAATTGCTTTATAAAAAAATAAAATAAAATAAAGTACTTTACCTACACAAAACAACAGTATTTCAAATTATCTTTGGTGGGTAAAAAGTTTTTTGCTTGTGTGTGTAGTGCGTGTGTGTTTGCCCCAGAACAACATACCAGAGAATGAATGAGAGTTATAGTACTTTTGGATAGTGACATAAGGGACAGGAAAGAGGCATAATCATAAAGCTTGGATTCAGTCCATTCTCAACAAAGACTCAAAATGGAGACTGTATGTGGAAGTCAAAGGTCTGAAAACTTAAGCTCTTGTACATTTTGAAAAGTCTTTGTGTATCCCCAGAGATACATGTACTCTAGTTTGAAAACTACGAATTTACTGTATATCTAGTGTCAATCTGCCTGTGTTCAAAGAATAGCTCTACAACATGTTTCCTAACGACTGTGGGCAAGTTAATCTATGCCCACAGTTTCCTCCTTGGTCAAATGGGAGTGATATCTCAAACAATGCGGCTGAAGATAAAACAAGATTATCAAGTACAATGCAGTTGTCCCTCGGTATGTGTGAGGGACTGCTTCCAGTATCCCTGCGTATACCCAAATCTGCGTATACTTACGTCCCACAGTCAGCTCTGCAGAGCCCTCGTTTTGGAAAATCGGCCCTCCGTATTCGCAGGCGTTCGGTTTCATGTCCAGGGTTTGGTTGGAGAAGAAAGCCGCGTGTAAGTGGATCCTGCGCAGTTCTGATCGCTGTTCAAGGGCCAGCTTTACTTAAAAACTTGGAAGAAAAAAAAAAAAAAAACTTACAGGGAAGAAGGGAGGAATTACAAATTAGCATCAGGAAACTTTTAGCACAATGGCTACATTCATTTTCCCGACTGCGATGAAAGTTCTGTGGTTGCATACATGTATCTCAAAATTCATCAAACTGAACGCTGGATATGTGCAGCCAACTGTATACTAACTTTACCGTAAGAAAACTGCTTTAAAAATGTTAGTCAGTGGTTTGGTGCCCCGTAGCACAGTGGTTATGGCGCCAGCCACATAAGCCAAAGGTGGTGGGTTCGAACCCGACCCAGCTACTAAAAGAACAAAAAATAGCCGGGCATTGTTGTGGTGAGCACCTTATGGTTCCAGCTACTTGGGAGGCTGAGGCGCTAGAGAATCGCTTTTAGCCCAAGGGTTTTGAGGTTGCTGTGAGCTGGGACTTGGCAGCACTCTACTGAGGGTGACATAGTTGGTAGCTTTTTTTCTCAAAAAAAAAAAAAAAAAAAGTCTTATTTGGCATTTACTATGTATTCAATAAATATTAGCTATTATTGTGAGGACAGATCCTGGACCCTTCTTGCCAAGAGTTAAAATTTCCATCTCATTTCACCCCCCTCTGTGTCCCTAAGGACACATCTCATCTCAGCAGCTCTTTCCTCAGCTCCAGTGAGTGTAGAGGCTGCTTGTACCGAGGCAAGAGAGCGACACCTTCCGGTCACAGAGGCGATTACATAGTGGTGTCTTCTGCACTTAAAAACATTTTTGTTTACCCTGGCTCGGGGGCATATGTGAGTAGCCCCAGTTACTTAAGAGGAGAAGGATGGATTTCCCAGTACATCCTGGGTAACATCCCATTTCTGCAAAGAATAAAAATAAAAGGAAGGAAATCAAAGTATGGAGTTTAGGAGTAATATATATTTTTTAAATTTTGTTTTGTTTTGTTTTAGTAATTATTTTGGAATAAAGTCATGACCCTGTAGGCCCCCCAAAACACCTTCTACATCTCTTATCTCAGCTCCCTTCTCAGATCTAACCAACACTTTTAGTTTTGTCAAATGTTTAGCTTCCTGGGCAGTGCCTGTGGGTAGGGTGCCGGCCCCATATACCAAGGGTGGTGGGTTCAAACCCGGCCCCGGCCAAACTGCTACAAAAAAATAGCCCGGTGTTGTGGCAGGTGCTTGTAGTCCCCGCTACTCGGGAGGCTGAGGCAAGACAATCGCCTAAGCCCAAGAGCTGGAGGTTGCTGTGAGCTGTGATGCCACACCACTCTACCGAGGGCGGCAAAGTGAAACTTTGTCTTAAAAAAAAAAAAAAAATTGGCTTCCTGAAAATATTTAATAGAACCCCAAATCTATTTGATAAGATGAGGGTGAATTAATTCAGACCATAGTAAGGCAGCACACTACCTGACCAAGCCTTAGCAGCATCCAGGAGGGCAGGGTAAAGTGAAGATATTTATGAGGTTTTAGAAGGTACAAGGCTTTGATTAAGTTTGGGTACTGATCATGATTTAGAATTGCAGATCCAACAAAGTGGCTTCAAAAAGTCTTAGAGAATAAAAAAAATCATTTGGTGACTGTCCTGGAAAGCTAAGCATTATAAAATGGGCTGTCTGGATGCTCCTGAAATCAATAATAAAATTATTTGCAAGTTTTATTTGGGGAGCAAGAGTCATGTTGATGAAAACAGTGGTATAGGCTGGGCACGGTGGTAATCCCACTAGCACTTGGGAGGCAGAAGTGGGTGAATGAGCTCACAGGTTCATGACCAGCCTGAGCCAGAAACAGACCCCATCTGTAAAAATAGCCACACTATTTTTAGTTGCTGGCACCTGTAGTCCCAGCTACTTGGGAGGCTACCGCAAGAGAATGGCTTGAGCTCAAGAATTGGAGGTTGCTGTGAGCTATGATGCTACTGCACTCTACTAAGGGCGACAAAGTGAGACTGTCGCCAAAAAAAGGAAGAAAGAAAACAGTGGTATTGTAAAGTCAAGTTGATGTAAACTGTGTGGGTATAGATGGTTTTCAGTTTCTGATATATCTTTTCAGAAATATTCTGTTCTGGCAGGCATAGTGGTTCACACCTGTAATCTTAGTACTCTGGGAGGACGAGGCAGGCAGATCTCTTGAGCTCAGGAGTTTAAGACCAGCCTGAGCAAGAATGAGACCCATCTCTATTAAAATAAAAAAATTGGGCGGTGCCTGTGGCTCAGTGAGTAGAGTGCTGGCCCCATATACCCAGGGTGGCGAGTTCAAACCTGGCCCCAGCCAAAACTGCAACAAAAAAATAGCCGGGCATTGTGGCAGGCGCCTGTAGTCCCAGCTACTCTGGAGGCTGAGGCAAGAGAACTGCCTAAGTCCAGGAGCTGGAGGTTGCTGTAAGCTGTGTGATGCCACAGCACTCTACCAAGGGTGATAAAGTGAGACTCTGTCTCTACAAAAAATAAAAAATTAAAATAAAAAAATAAAATAGAAAAATTAGCCAGGCTTGTGGTGGTGCCTGTAGTCCCAGCTAGTTGGATCATGTGAATCTAAGCAATTAAGGTTTCTATGAGCTATGATGATGCCACGGCACTCGACCTCAGGGCAACAGAGTGAGACTCTGCCGCAAGGTGAAAAAGTCTGTTTATTCAATTATATAGACATAAATTTAAGAAAGAAATGTGGTCTTTTACCTTTTAACAGTTGTTACAAAATCAAGAAACTGAAAATGAGATATTCCTAAAGTAATGGCTATCCAATAGCATTTGCTCTGTGGTTGTATGTGTTATACTTTTAAAGAGTATGCGTATTTTAATCTTTTGTGTTGAATGGAAATACTATTTGAAGTTTTCCATTAGTATTTCCCCTCTCAGCAATTTCTCTAACAGATTATGATTTTGATAAAACCTGTGGAGCATGTTTTCTCTTATTTCTGGTTTCCTCTTTTCTGTCAGAAAGCAGGGTTACAGAGCTAAGTGGCAGAGGACAGAAATAACCATATCATAAGCACTGAAATCTGGAGGCACCTGGAGGGGCCTTCATTAATACATATCTGTTGGGCATTTACTGAGTGACTGGTACCATGCTCAGTGTAGGATGAATGTGATAACCACACTCTGCTCTTATTGGGATTAGAATTTAATGAAGAAGGGAAGCACTGAACACATAACTGTCAGTGGTATGAATATAACAAAGGACAGTTAGAACCTAACTATTCTTGGGGCTGAAGTAAGAGTTCCCAGAGTGATGATTGAGTTTTGAGATAAAGAATAAATAGGAATGATACAGCTAGATGGAGGAAGTTTGGAAGGAATATTCTAGTTAGAGAAAATAACTTATGTGTTCTCTGGAACTGAGGTTATTTTTTTCTCCATTTTCCTGGTTGTTTCTGTTAGGTGATACGAACCTAACCTAACCGGTACTTTTCCCTCAGTGGGAGATAGAAATGATTTTGAAGTAAATGATAAGGCATCTTAAGCTCTTTTTTTTTTTGAGACAGAGCCTGAAGCTCTACCCTGGGTAGAGTGCTGTGACATCACAGCTCACAGCAACCTCCAACTCCTGGGCTCAAGCGATTCTCCTGCCTCAGCCTCCCAAGTATCTGGGACTACAGGCGCCTTCCGCAATGCCCAGCTATTTTTCGGTTGCAGCCGTCATTGTTGTTTGGCGGGACTGGGCTGGATTCGAACCCACCAGCTCAGGTATATGTGACTGGCACCTTAGCCTCTTAAGCCACAGGTGCTGAGTCAAGCTCCTTTTTTTTTAAGCCAGAAAAATGGTTACTCTACAAGAAGAGTGGGTTCCATACGGTCAAAATTAACAGATACGTCTATCCTTGAAAGTACAAAAGGATTTCCCAAAACATACATAGGTGTATTCCTCTCCCATTGCTGCTGTCAATGTGAATGCAAATTTAGTAGCTTCAAACAACACAAATTTAGTATCTGAAAGTTCTGGAGGTCAGAAGTCTGAAAATGGGTTTCACTGGGCTGTAGCCCAGGGGCAAGCAGGGCCACACTCCTCTGGAGATTTAGGGAAGAATCCTGCCCCTGTCTTTTCTAGTTTGGAGAGCTGCATTCCTTTGCTTCACTCTTCAAAGGCAACCACAAACCATCTACAAAATTTCCTCTCTGTCTCCTTCATCACATCCCCTCTGTCCTTCTGATATCTTGCATCCTGCTAATAAGGACTCTGTGATTACATTGACCCCACTCGGATAATCCCAGATAATCTCTCCATTCTAAAATCCTTAATTTAATCACTTCTGCAAAGTTTCTTCTGCCACCTGAAGTCCTATTAACAAGTTCTGGGAATTAAGATGTAGACAGTTTGGGGACCATTATTCAGCCTACCATAATACCGTGAATAATTTTAGAGAAAATAATTCATAAACTCAATTTCCAAATGTAGTTTTCCAAAACTGCCTATGGGTAAAGAAAGTGAAGCAGTAAGGCTGTTCCTTCTTTTTCACCTCCTCTTTCACAATTGCATCTTCCAGATTTCCTCTCACACACCTCCAAATCTTACTATGAGTACATTACTCCCAGGGTGTAGACACTGCCCTCTTCAAAATAAAAAAAAAAAAAAAAAAAAAAAACCCCAATAAAAATAGTGGTGTCAATATGAGAAAGTAAATTATTATAATGATAGATCATTACAAATAATTTTTACTGGTAGACCATTATGTAACTTTTGGCCTATAACATGAAAGGAGTTAAAAAAAAAAAATCAGTGACATTACTGTAACAAGATATTTTCTATTACCCTGTCTACTTATTTATGTGGAGCTACTTAAATCAAACAAATAATGGGGCCTGTCCCAATGGCTCACATCTGTAGTCCTAGCAGTGTGGGAAACAGAGGTGGGAGGAACCCTTGAGCTCAGGAGTTTGAGACCCATCCTGAGCAGGAGCAACACCCTGTCTCTTAAAAAATAGAAAAAGATTAGATGGGTGTTGTGGCAGGTGCCCGTAGTCCCAGCTATTTGGGATGTTCAGGTAGAAGGATCACTTGAACACAGGGGTTTGAAGTTGTGAAGTAGGCTGATGCTACAGCACTCTAGCCTGGGCAATAGTGAGACTCTGTCTCAAAAAAAAAAAAGAGAGAGAGAGAGAGAGAGAGAGAATATAACTGATGAGAATCATTTCCCATCCCATTCTAGCCAGAAATACTAACTATTCAACCTTGCTTATACATATATATGTGCATGTGCATGAACTAATTATAAAAAAGAAAAGAAAAAACAAGGCAGCCCCAGGGGCTCACACCTGTAATCCTAGTGCTCTCGGAGGCTAAGGTGGGTATAGTGCTTAAGCTCAGGACTAGTCCCAGCCTGAGCAAGTCTGACACCCTGTTCTCTACTAAAAATAATAGAAAAACTTGCCCAGGGCTGGGTTGGGTGGCTCACACCTGTAATCCCAGCACACTGGGAGGCCAAGGTGGATGGATTGCCTGAGCTCACAGGTTCAAGACCACCCTGAGCAAGAGAAAGACCCCCGTCTCTAAATATAGCCTGGTGTTGTGGCGGGTGCCTGTAATCCCAACTACTTGGGAGGCTGAGGCAAGATGATCCCTTGATCTTGAGGTGAAGAGTTTGAGGTTGCTGCGAGCTATGACGCCATGACATTCTGCTGAGGGGGAGAAAGTGAGACTCTGTCTCAAATAAATAAATAAATAAATAAATAATTACAAGTAATTCATCAAAATTTGCATTATTGCTCTTTTTATCTATTATGAACCATTAATCATTGCAATGATAACTCAATCTAAAAACATACTGTCAAGACACTTAGACCTTTATGATGTCAAGTGATTTTTTTTTTTTTTTAAAGATTTTTTTATGTACAGATTTTTAGTTTAGTTTATAGTTCTGGAGGTCAGAAATGGGTGTCACTGGGCTGAAACCAAAATGTTGGCAGGGCCAGCTCCCTCCAGATGCTCTAAAGGAGAAGTTGATGAATACAAACATAAAATATATTATACTAAAATCTGTGAGGGAAATAGAATGTAAATATTAGATCAAGAAGGGAAAATGAGACAGAATTTTAATGTTAAAAACATTTTTATCAGTTGGGCATGATGGCTCTCACCTATAATCCTAGCATTTGGGGAGGTCAAGGTGGGTGGATTGCTTGAGCTCAAGAATTCAAGACCAGCCTGAGCAAAAACGAGACCCCATCTCTACTTTAAAATATGGAAAAACTGAGGCAAGAGGCTCACTTGAAGTCAAGAGTTGGAGGTTGCTCTGAGCTAGTGAGCCATAGTACTCTATCCAGGGAGAAAGCTTGAGACTCTGTCTCAAAAAAATAATTTATTAAAATAAAAATATTTTCCATATATTTTTCTATTAGGCCTATGTCTTTTAAATGTATTCCATGAGATATGTTTAAAAGAATGTTTAATTTAAAAAGTCAAATTTTGGGCGGTGCCCATAGCTCAGTGGGTAGGGCGCTGGCCCCATATACGGAGGGTGGCAGATTCAAAACCAGCCCTGGCCGAACTGCAACAAAAAAATAGCCGGGTGTTATGGGGGGGCGCCAGTAGTCCCAGTTACTCAGAAGGCTGAAGCAAGAGAATCACCTAAGCCCAGCAGTTGGAGGTTGCTGTGAGGGCGATAAAGTGAGACTCTGTCTCTATAAAAAAAAAAAAAGTCAAATTTTATAATCTGCCAGAAATTATATGTTTTGTAACTATGTAAATCTGTATTAGCAAACTTTAGATATCAACCTAAAAATACATGAGGGACATATTTAATTTTTAATTTTGATGTATATTTTACTTTAAGATTAAAAAATTAGTTTTGGCTGGGTACAGTGGCTCACACAATTAATTCTAGAATTTTGTGATAACAAGGCTGGAGGACTGCTTGAGGTTGGGAGTTTGAGACCAACTGAGCAAAAGTGAAATCCTGTTTCTACTAAAAATGGAAAAATTAGTCTGGCTACGGTGGTACGTGCCTTACGTCTCAGCTACTGAAAGCCTGATGCAGGAGGAGGATCATTTGAGCCCAGCTTCTTGGGATGCTGAGGCAAGAGGATTGCTGGAGCCCAGTAGTTTGAGCTTGCTGTGAGTTATGATAACACAGCCCTCTACATTCGATGACAGAGTGAGATTCTGTCTCAAAAAAATTTTTTTTTGTTGAGAAGATAAACTTTTTATTTCCACTATTTTGTCCTTCTAACACTATACTTCATACATATTGAATTTGGCAGCATATTTTTGCATATAAGGCCTTTACCAATTATAGTCTTTGAAAACTTGTAGACATTCCCTACGAATTAATCATAGAGTGCTTTACTACTTGAATCGACAAAAAAGTAGTAATCTATTAACTTTTCATTGAACAATCTTTTTTCACCTGTAATTTTTCTTTCTGGGGGTTCTATTTTCTTTTGAGATGTTGGAAAAACCACGTTGGGTTTAAAAAAATAATAATGGGGCGGTGCCTGTGGCTCAGTGAATAGGGCGCCAGCCCCATATACTGAGGGTGGCAGGTTCAAACCTGGCCCCTGCCAAACTGCAACAAAAAAATAGCCAGGTGTTCTAGCGGGCGCATGCAGTCCCAGCTACTCAGGAGGCTGAGTCAAGAGAACCACCTAAACCCAAGAGCTGGAGGTTGCTGTGAGCTGTGACATCACTCTGTCTCTAAAAAAAAAAAAAAAAAGTTAAAAAAAGTTAAATAAAACTTACAAAAAAACAATGGATAAGGGAGTATATTTACTTTCATTACAAAAATTAATTGACAGGAAAATAGTAAGCAAGGTTTGGGCCCTTTACTGCTGATGCAGGGGAAGGTGGGAGGGAGGAGGCGATTGTAAAGCATGGCAGGTGAAAAGTGAGACAATGCCAAGTGTGGAAGTACTCTTAATAATCAAATAAGAATTCTTTTACATGGATGGAGCTGGAACATATTCTTCTTAGCAAAGTATCTCAGGAATGGAAGAAAAAGTATCCAATGTACTCAGCCCTACTATCTATGAAGCTAAATTATAGCTTTCACATGAAGTCTATAACCCAACTATACCACAAGACTATGAGGAAAGGGCCAAGGAAGGGGAAGGGAGGGGGGAGGTTATGGTGGAGGAAGGGTAATGGGTGGGGCCAGAGCTACTGCATCTTAGAATGGGTACAGGCGACACTTACTAAAGGCAGAATACAAATGCCTACATACCATAACTAAGAAAATGCCATGAAGGCTACGTTGAACAGTTTGATGAGAATATTTCAGATTGTATATGAAACCAGCACATTGTACCTCTTGATTGCGCTAATGTACACAGCTATGATTTAACAATAAAAAAAAGAAAAAAAAAAGAATTCTTAATTGACTTCTAAATAATATCGAATGCCTAATATTGCAATGACAGACTGAAATATTATTGGTAACTGCTGCCTCACTAAGTCATCATGAGCACATGTAACATCTGATGGTGTCAATTCAAGTGTCTCACTTAGAATATAGCACACTGGAACCCGCATATGTCGTGAAACTGAAGCCATGAATGTATACAAATACCGACAGTATATATCTGTTTATTATTTATCTTTTTTTCTTTTTGCAGTTTTTGGCCAGGGCTGGGCTTGAACCCGCCACCTCTGGCATATAGGCCCAGCACCCTACTCCTTTGAGCCACAGGCACTGCCCAATTATTTATCTATTTATAACATTTATTTGGGAGACAGGGTCTTATTCTGTTGCCCTGGGTAGAGTACCATGGTGTCATAGTTTATAGCAACCTCAAACTCTTGGGCCCAAGAGATCCTCTTGCCTCAGCCTTCTGAGGAGCTAGGACTACAGGCACCTGCCACAATTCCTGGCTATTTTTTTTTGTTGTTGTTGTTTGTTTGTTTAGTAGGCCTGGGCCAGGTTTGAACCTACCAGCCCTGGTGCATGTGGCTGATGTCCTAACCACTGAGCTATGGGCGCCCAGCCCCTGGCTAATTTTTCTATTTTTAGTAGAGAAGGGGTCTGGCTCTTGCTCAGGCTGGTCTTGAACTTCTGCTTTGGCTTCCTAGAGTGCTATGATTACAGGTGTGAGCCACTGTGACTGGACCTCTTCCAGTACTTTTTCATTAGGAATTTTTTCCATCATACTTGTCATCATCCAACATTTTTTAGATTTTATTAGTTTATTGTTTTCTTTCCCACTACAATGCAAGC
This sequence comes from Loris lydekkerianus, assembly GCA_963574355.1. Taxonomy (NCBI): domain Eukaryota; kingdom Metazoa; phylum Chordata; class Mammalia; order Primates; family Lorisidae; genus Loris; species Loris lydekkerianus. The sequence goes on from CAUYPK010043896.1 coordinate 10,177, forward strand.
AGCCTGAGGGTAAAAATTTTATCTATTGTTGTCTGATGGCTACCCATGATGATTTTCTTTCTTTCTTTCTTTTTTTTTGAGACACAGCCTCAAGCTGTCGCCCTGGGTAGAGTGCTGTAACTTCACCGCTCACAGCAACCTCCAACTCCTGGGCTCAGTTGATTCACCTGCCTCAGCCTCCCAAGTAGCTGGGACTACAGGCACCCGCCACAACGCCCGTTTTTTTTTTTTTTTTTTTTTTTTTTTTTGTTTTGTAGAGACATAGTTTTATTTTATCGTCCTCGGTAGAGTGCTGTGGTGTCACATTGCTCACAGCAACCTCCAACTCCTGGGCTTAGGCGATTCTCTTGCCTCACCCTCCCGAATATCTGGGACCACAGGCGCCACCACAACACCCAGCTATTTTTTCCTTGCAGTTTGGCTGGGCTGGGTTTGAACCCGCCACCCTCGGTATATGGGGCTGGCGTCCTACCCATTGAGACACAAGCACTGCCCAATGATAGTCTTTTTATTATTATTAATTTTCATACAGACAAGGTCTTAATATGTTGCTGAAGCTGGCCTGGAATACCTGGCTTCTGTTAATAATAATCCTCCCACCTCAGCCTCCCAGGGTGCTGGGATTACAGGCATCAGACATGCACCTGATTACAGAGGGGACTGCCTTATAGTATGTAGGCCTTTAATATTATTATTATTATTATTATTATTATTTTTTTTTTTGCAGTTTTTGACCGGGGCTGAGTTTGAACCTGTCACCTCCGGCATATGGGGCTGGTGCCCTACTCTGTTGAGCCACAAGCGCCACCCAATACTTTTTTTTCTTTTTGAGACAGAGTCTTAAACTGTCACCCTGGGTACAGTGCTATGGCATCATAGCTCACAGCAACCTCAAACTCTTGGGCTTAAGCAATTCTCTTGCCTCAGCCTCCCAAGTAGCTGGGACTACAGGCATCTACCACAACACCTGGCTATTTTTTGGTTGCAACTTCATTGTTGCTTAGCAGGCTCAGGCCAGGTTTGAACCCACCACCCTAGGTGCATGTGGCCGACGCCCTGCCGACTGAGTTACAGATGCCACCCTTCAATACATTTTTGTTGAATATTGAATGAACGAATGCAGGAGTTATACATAGGATGTGATCTAGAGAAAAGGGACAAGGATGACTCCAAAGCACTTTGTCAAGACAACTAGGATTGCCATTTTCTAAGATTGGGAACTCATGTGAGATGTTTGTGGAAGGTGCTGACGCTGATGCGTGAGTAGTCCCAGCTCCTCTGGGACTACTGAGGCAAGAAGATCTCTTGAGCCCAAGAGTTTGAGGTTGCTGTGAGCTAGGATGATGTCATGGCACTCTACCCAGGACAACAGAGTAAGATCTTGTCTCAGAAAAAAAGTAATAAACAAATAAATAAACAAACATATGTTTGTGCTATTTGTACACATGCATGACTTCACTTTCATGGAATATGGGGCTTTCAGTGTTATCTTCCAAGTGAGACAGTTGAATTGACACCATCAGATCTTACATGTGCTGCAAGCATAGTCAAGAAAGAGAACTTAGGCAGAGGACTCTGATGGGAAGATCTATTCTCTCTGATGGACCGCTCTAACAATTTTTTAGTCAGATTTATAGTGGTAAAAAAAAATTATCTGAAAGTTGGAAATAGAGGGAAGAAGTTACTGGGTATTCTTTTGGTTCTGTGCTAAGCTTGTGACTTTGATTTCCTATTGGCTCAGTTACTTTACAACTCAGAAGAGGCAGAGATGAATTTATAAGCACAAATAGTTCTGTCTGGTGGTCAAAAAGATAATCCTGAAGGTTATGGTTCATAGTCTCATAGGACATTAATCAATTTTGTACCCATCCTAGCATTCTTACTCCAATATTTCTTTATTAAATGCCTATAAACACACTCAGAGCTTCTCAAATGCACTTTGAACTGATTTTGATATCTGAGTGATTCTTTCATTAATTAAGTCATACACTCTCTTTGACATGTTATTAATTCTGTATTTGCATGAGAGTTATGATTCTACTTTTTTGAAAATTATACTTCGATGTCTTTTTTTTTTTTTTTTTTCATTTTTTGGCTGAGGCTAGGTTTGAACCCGCTACCTCGTGCCCTACTCCGTTGAGCCACAGGTGCCACCCTACTTTGATATCATTTTTACAGAACTAAAAATCTGCCACTAGAGAGGGGTTCTTAGCACTTATTTACTCATTGATTAGTCCCAGCTTGTGATACTGTTGCAGGAAGACGAGGGCCAATGGAGAGAATGAGCACCTAAACATTGTGAATAAAAGAGGAAGGGCTTTATTTCAGCTGGTAGAGCAATGGCACAGAAGAATTCAAAATGGCAGTGCTCCCTGACTGGCTCAGTCTTCTCCTTTTATTCCCAGTCAAAAAGTTTCAGACCATGGGTACCTGTCTCATTGGTCAGTTTTTTTTTTTAGAATTATTATTTATTTTAATTTTATTTTTTTCAGTTTTTGGTCGGGGCTGGGTTTGAACCTGCCACCCCTGGCATATGGAGCCAGTGCCCTATTCCTTTTAGCCACAGGTACTGCCAGTCTTTTTTTTTTTTTTTTTTTTTTTTTGAGACAGAGTCTCACTTTCTTGCCCTTGGTAGAGTGCTATAGCATCACAGCTCACAGCACCCTCAAACTCTTGGGCTCAAATGATTCTCTTGCCTCAGCCTCCCAAGTAGCTGGGACTATAGGAGCCTGCCACAATGCTGGGCTATTTTTAGAGATGAGGTCTAGCTCTGGCTCAGGCTAGTCTCAAATCTGTGAGCTCAGGCACCTGCCTCAGCCTCCTAAGTGCTAGGATTACAGACATGAACCATTGTGCCTGGCCACTCATTGTCCAGTTTGAATCAAGCTGGACAAGTGGGTTCCAGCTTTTACAGAACCAGAGGCTTTTACAGAAGTGGAAGTTTCCAGGTTCCAGCAAGTTAAGTCTACAAATTCCTAATGAGAGAGGATACCTGGTAAGGGTAAAGTCTAGGAGAGCAGAGGTCTTCTCAAAGAGACCGCAAGAATACACCTGCGGGGTCCTCTCCATGGTGACTCAGCTCTTAGGGAATTTGTAGACTTAACTTCCTGAGACCTGGAATTTCCACTTCTGTGCAATCCTGTAGTTCTGAGAAAGCTGAGCAGCTTCTCCAGCTTGATTCAAACTGACCAAAGAGAAAGGTAACTGTGGGTTGGAATTTTTTGACTGGAGATAAAAAGGGAAAGACCAAGCCAGTGGGGGAGCATGGCCATTTTGAGATTTTTAGATTTGCTGTAGCTCTGCAGGCTGAATAAAAGCCTTTTTCTCTTAAATACGGTGTTTGGGTATTTGTTTGCTCCATTGGGCCTCCTTTTCCCCCAACACTAAGAGCTGAGTCATCACAGGGAGGACCTCACAGGTGTATCTCTGGGGTCTCCTTAAGAAGACCTCTGTTCTCTCAGACCTTACATTTTCTTGTTATCCTCTCTCAATACAATGAATCCCCCTGTTACTAGCAAACAAAGGAGTAATGCAGTTGGCAATTGGCAAATAAAGGGGTTCAGAACATGCCCTCTCAAATAGGCTGCTTTGGGATAGTATTAGGTTGTTTCAAAAGTTTTGTCCGTTTAACTGTCATGTGTTTTTGTAGCTCCATATCTCAATAAATATTTATTCTACTGTGTCGTGGTATATACTGATCTATGGAGAATTTTGTACTCTATACATTGATGCTATTCATTTTTTTCTACTTTTAATTTTTTTTATTCCTTTCAGCCTATTACTATATGATGTCATTAAGCGATTTTCGGCCAATTTTTCTCTATGAATTCAAATTGAACCAAAGTGCTGCCGAAACAGCCCGAAAAATTAACCAGGCATTTGGCAATGATAGTGTTAATGAACGCACTGTTCAATGTTGGTTTGCAAAATTTCATTCCAGAAATTTTAGCCTCGAAGATGAGCCCCAAAGTGGTCGATCTAGAGTAATCCAGGACGAGGATTTGAAAACCCTGGTGAAGACTGACCCATCACAAACGGTGCATGGGATGGCGGAAGAACTGGGTGTCAGCTCCCATGCAGTTTTTGATGGTTTAAAATGTATTGGAAAGGTCAAAAAGCTCGAAAAGTGGGTGCCCCACGATTTAAAGGATTGGCAGAAATTGTCACGTTTCGAGGTTTGCTCTTCATTGCTTTCGCGCAACCAAAACGATCCTTTTTTAGATCGGATCGTCACGTGTGATGAAGAGTGGATTCTCTACAACAGGAAACATTCAGGACAGTGGTTGAACACCCATGAGCCACCCAGGCACTTCCCAAAGGCAAAACCCCACCAAAAAAAGATCATGGTTACTGTATGGTGGTCAGCGGCTGGTGTGATTCACTATAACTTTCTGCAACCAGGCCAAACCATCACAGTAGAGTCCTATTGTGAGGAAATCGATGAAATGTACCGAAAATTGCATCAGCAGCAGCCAGCACTGGTCAACAGAAGAGGTCCGATCCTGCTCCACAACAACGCCCAGCCGCACATCTCACAAATCACCATCCGAAAATTAAAGGAATTGAGCGTTGAAGTTCTGCCCCACCCACCATACTCCCCAGACCTCTCGCCAACCGACTACCATCTTTTCAAGCACTTCAATAACTTTCTCACTGGTAGAACCTTTGCCAATCAGGACCTAGCAAAAACGGCCTTTGTTGACTTTGTTGAATCCTGAGCACCCAATTTTTATGCTGACAGAATTAATCAACTTGTGTTACATTGGCAAAAGTGCACTGATTCAAATGGCGCTTATTTCAATTACATTGAATAAATATTCACTGAGATATTACAGTTTAAAGTAGACTCATAAAAACAGACAAAACCTTTGAAATGACCTAATACAATCCATTCCTGATCATACTAACTAATGGAGACAAGAAATAGCTCTAGACTAATACTGAAAATTCTGTTAGATTTTGAAGAAGGAGACTAGCATAGGAAGGAAATACCGTAGTGATAATGCCATGTGTATATAATTTAAATACTGAGAGGCAGAGAGCAAGAAGAGAGAGAGAGAGATGGGGGGAGCTGAGATACAGAGAGAGAACGATGGAAAGAACACGTGTAGTCAAGAGTGCAGTAGACAGGAAGGACTGGGAGGTTATACCAGAAATCATTTTGTATTTCAATTTTCTCATTCTACCCGCCACTGTACTGTGACCATATTCCCAAGTTATCTCTGATGCTAATATTTTTAATGGCTGTATTGCAGTGAGTGTTTATCAAGATTTTATAAACAATCCCCTCTTATTCACATTTTTGGGGTTTGCTAACATTTTGGTCATTGGAACTGCTGTGGCTAGAGCTTTCCTTGTATCTTTCTTTAGGACAGATTTCGGAACATGAAAGTTCAACGTGTGTGAACACTGTGAAGGTCCAAGTACAAACCATCAAATGGCTTTCCAAAAACACCATGCCAATTCACAGACGCACTGGTGTTATACACAAACTCTCTGTCTTACCACATTCTTAGCGGCCTGGTGGAAGTGTTTAAACTGTGCCATTTATTTTTCATGAGTTTCTGGAGCATTTTACAAGAGTTTTTACCATCAACACAACCACCCCACACCATTTTGTTTTCTTCAGTGAGAACATTTTCACTTGATGGCAACTTCTTTTCCACCCTTGCTAAGGCACATACCTGTGGTTTAGCATCAGCTAGAATTTAGTGACTAAATCTCAAATAGACCATTGAATTAATGAACTTTCCTTATTAAAAGATAAATGACTAAAATGGCTTTGAATAACATAACAAAAATGACCATGTTCTCCACAGACCAGATTCTCATTTGAATCTAGATATTTAATTAAATCAAAACTAGACTGAGGAAAAAGATAGTTTCTAGTGCTAGCTCTGTAAGATGCCAAAACACCATAAGCCCTTTTCTACTGGGAAATTGCATTTAAGAGGGAGTCACATGTGCTCGGCGCCTGTAGCTCAGCAGCTAGGGCGCCAGCCACATACACCAGAGCTGGCGGGTTCGAACCCAGCTGGGGCCTGCCAAACAACAATGACAACTATAACCAAAAAATAGCTCCAGGCATTGCGGCGGCACCTGTAGTCCCAGCCACTTGGGAGGCTGAGGCAAGAGATCACTTAGGCCCAAAAGTTTGAGGTTGCTGTGAGCTGTGATGCCATAGCACTCTACGGAGGGCAACATAGTGAGACTCTGTCTCAAAAAAAAGAAAAGAAAAGAAAAAAGAGGGAGGCACATGAAAGACAAGAACCCAAAGAAACTGTGCTTATCAAACGTGAGTTGGGGGATGTACAATATGTTTTTTTAGCAAGGTCATCAGTTCTATCAGGTGTTAGTTACTTAACATGGTGCTTTACATGAGTTATCTCATTCAGTTCTCACCAAACTCCTGAAATGGGGCTGCTACTATCCTCATATATAACACATGAGAAAATAAGGCATAAGGATGGTAAGTAACTTGCACAAGGTGACAGACTCAGTAAGCACAGATGTTACACACAGGGCTTTCTGACCTCAAATTCTGTACTCATACCTGCACAGAGTTACCAGAGTCATCAGCATAGAGGGTTTTTTTTAGACTATTTTCTTTATTGTAGATATTGGATGTGAGGTAGCATGCCATCCAGAGTGTAGGCTTTGGATTTGGACATCCTTGGATTTGAATCTTGCCCATGTAGTCTAGATTCTGATGTCTGCGAGCTTCGATTTCCTTCTAACAACATCCCAACTTTTTGTGAGGATTAAATGATACATTGCCCAGCAAGTGCTCAGTGCAATGCTCGGTGTGTGTTAGGTACTGCTATTTCTATGTGCATCATTTGCATACCAAGTAGGCAAGGCTGGAAAGAAAACACAGAGAACCAGTTACCCACTTGCCACTACCAGAAGGCAGAATTTTGGGGACTTTTTCTGTCAGGTTTTATATGGGAACCTAAAATGTGATGTGAGTGCATAATTTAAACACCACTTACTAATCCTGAAATCTTGAAAGGAGGCTCTAATAGGGCTTTAAAAGAGAAGAAAAAATATATACAGAAGAAACACATTAAGAATAATCTAAATATTATATAAGTTCAATTTATCTAATTAATGTATATAATTGATGTATTTGATTATATAGGTATAGTTGGGGCTGGGAAGTTTGGCAGTGAAGAAAAATATACAGTAATTATGAAGATTTTTAAAATTAGAAAAGTAATTACTAATATCCCTACCTTATATAATTGGGAGATAGGAAAATTACACAACTAGTACAGTTCTCTCTGATAAGCAGCACAAGTGTCAAATATGTTCCAGAAACAAAGTGCTAAGTCTAAAAAAACTCACAGAATTAAGAGTATGCTGGAGGGATAGAGGCAGGAAGAATTATGTTACAAATAGAAACAATTCCTTACCAACAGCTATTCATTATTTATCAAAGACTGTCCAGGGAATATACTTGCAATCAATCAATCAATCAATCAATCAATAAAATCACTTCTAACTTCCCATCAGTGTCTCACTTGATGGTAACTACTGGACCATGAACTACTTTGCTCCAGAAAGGAAGCATGCCCTGGGTCAGATACATCAGCAGCCAGTTTAGTGTATAGATCACTTTCAGAAATATCAAATTCATCATTGGTTGAAAGGAACCAGTAGGCAATTGTTAAAGAGGCTCGCTTTAATGATCCTTGGCATGTAAATTGGTACTCTGCAAAGTGTGTTTTCCTCTTTGATTACTTGATTTTTCAAATAAAAACCAAGTCCTGGGTTGTTTTTCTACCTTATCAGCTAATAATGACTTCCCTGGTCAATATAATAGATAATCCCTTATACCTGCAAAACTCGGATCTCAATGAGGCAAATGGACTCCTGACAAAACTGCCATCAAGACAGGGATTCCTTCAGGTAGCCCGTCCTCACTTCTCCCACAACCCCTGTCAGGTGCACAGACACTCTGACACCTTCTCGTGCCTGTAGGCTTTGAAGGGGGAGCTCCGCCAACTACCAGTCATGAAGTAGAAGTCCACTCAATGGACCTTACTGCTCAAGGTGCCATCTTCCCTAGGGATCTCCTCAGTGTATCCCAGACACCCATCTGTGAAACCATCTGCTGCATCAGAATCGCCTGAGTGTGTCTGTGGGGGTGGACAAAGGATGGGGACTACTGATTACCATTACCCATTCGCAGATCCAGCTTCAGACCTACGGAGTAGAACCTTTCAAACTGGACGCCAAGAATCCGTATTTTAACTATTGTAGGAATGTCATAAATATCAGATTTCAGAACTGCTATGCCGGATGCAGTTGAGTAGAAAATTGGGTGTAATAATAACAATACCAAATTTTGCCCAGGGTATGCAAAGCATACAAAGTAACTTAATATGCCTTGTCCTGCTGACCCACCACAGACGGCCTTTGAAATAACTGTAATGTGATGATCCTACTCAGACAGCTTATTTTGCATGTTAGCTTATATCCTTTATGAGGCAGGTTTTATTAGAATCCTTATTCTAGACTCTAGGCGAGGAACCAAGGCTTTAAAGAACGATGTAATTGTTCATGATGAGATTTGGGAAGGGAGTCAAGCTTTGAATCCAGACCCTCCACTGCCCCAAATCACGATCTGTTCACCACACAATATTTTCTTGCTAATTCTTTGCCTTTTAGAGTAAGGAAATTTAGATTCAGAAGGTCTAAGAGAGCATCAGAATTCAGCTTATTTCTGACTATCTGATGTTTAATTACCTTGACAACAATATTCTTCAGAGGCAGATTGAATATTCTTTTCATTATTTTTAAGCATGTTCCTGAGGTGCCTGCGTTTGGAATTGCTTTTCAGGCACAAGTGTTAAGACTAATCTATTCCTATTTTTTGCTGATTTTCTTAAAACAAACTTTCTTTCTTTTCTTTTTTTTTTATTATAGATAAAAATATGCACCATAGATGTGGCCCAACCCATCACCCTCCCTCCACCCAAACCTCCCCCCTCCCTTCCCCTTCCTTGGTCCTTTCCTCATAGTCCTGTGGTATAGTTGGATTATAGCCTTCATGTAAAAGCTATAGTTTAGCTTCATAGTAGGGCT
>CAUYPK010043897.1:0-11088 GCA_963574355.1 Loris lydekkerianus
ACGGGAGTCACTGCACACGTGGGAGTCACTGCAGACACATACGGGAGTCACTGCACACGTGGGAGTCACTGCAGACACACGGGAGTCACTGCACACATGGGAGTCACTGCACGCACAGGATTTCCCATGAGGCCTCCCAGGCTTGAACAGAATGGTACAGGATGGTGGCTGAGAGCACTGGTTCTGCAGGAGAAAGTCCTTGTTTGAAACCAGGTTCTGCCCAACAGCTCTATGACTTAACTCTGAGTGAGATTCCTCAGTTGTTTAGACCTCAGAGACCTCATTTATACAAGTATTTAAAATATTATATACTTCACAGATGGATTGTAAAGATTAAATAAGTTAATTTATGCAAGGTGTTGAACAAAGTGCCGGGCACAGTGGCTCACGCCCGTAATCCCAGTACTCTGGGAGGCCGAGGCAGGTGGATCATCTGAGCTCACAGGTGCAAGACCAGCCTGAGCAAGAGTGAGACCTCACCTCTAACAAATAGCCAGGCATTGTGGCATCACCTGTAGTCCCAGCTACTTGGGAGGCTAAGGCACAAGAATCACTTCAGCCCAAGAGTTTGAGGTTGCTGTGAGCTGTGATGCCACTGTACTCTACTGAGGGCTAGCTACAAAGTGAAAGTCTATCTCAAAATACCTAGAAAAATATAAGCACACAATATGTATATTAAGAATTTTTATTGAACATCTACTCAGAGACACTTCTTCATATGCATGATTTTGCCTGATCACCCAACCTTCTCACATCAGCCTTGTCGGCCAGTTCTCAGTCTATAGGACAGTGAGAACAGATAGGTGCAAACACAGGTTTATTTTTCACTTAAAAAAAAATGCATGCTTTCACAGACCACCCTGGGTTTATCAATCTAGGAAACATCCCTGTGGGCCTGAAATGAGCAATCCACCTCGCTGAAACCAGACTCTGCTGTCCAGCTCCTGCTGGGCTCTCTTCTTCCGTGTCTGTCGTTTCAGACTTAATGTGCTCCAGTGTCGGCCCCACCCACACCTCTGCTGCTCGTCTTGGTCAGTAGCATCAAGGCTCCCACTGCTCAGGCACAGCCCCGTCATTCCCACATGTGCCTTGTGAAAGCTTCACATGCGCGGCTTCACAGAGCTGCACACTGACTTGCTGCGATGCCCCCCTCCAGCTCCAGCCACGCTGGCCACCTTGCTGTCCCTCAGGTGTACCAGGCAGGCTCTCACCTCTGCACTGTCCGTTTCCTCAGCTGGACGCGCAGTGTCCCAGATGTTCCCCCAGATGCTTGGCTAAGCTGACCGCCCTGCTCAGAACTGAATCTTTCCTGGCACCACTTCCCTTCCCTCCCCTTCCCTCCATATTTGCCTCTGGGGAAGCCTCAGTGAGTTTCTATTCCAACTGGTGGGCTCATTCTGAGCAGTGCCCTGCTCCCTGAAGCCGGCTGTCCTGGAGACAGCTCTCCTACCCAGTAAAGGCCACTGGCCATCTGCCTGCTGGTTTGATACCACAGCTGTCCCTAGCTGTCCCCAGCTGCTGCAGAAACTACATGGAGCCTGGTTTCTCTCAGGCAGCAAGAATTTCAGGGGTAGTAACCTAAGGACTCACCTCACTGGTGACTCCAAAGACTCAGAATCTTTTTATCTTCTTTTCCCACCATCCTGGTGCTTATCTTCAAAACCATAATATTGCCTTGTCTATGCACTGAGCCTCCCGTTCCAGGTAGAGAAAAAGAGGAAAGGGCCAAGGGGATGACGAGTCCTAGGGAGTAAACTTTGTCCTCTGGGGGTTGAACCACCTGAAGTTACTGACTTTCAGCTACTTTTCAACCTATGAATATGGCAGTGTCATATGCTGTAACCTAATATTTGGGGATGGGGAGGCCTTGCCCAGAGATAGACACCCACCTGCATCTCAGACCCAAGGCAGAGCAAGACACTGACACTGTGTGGGCCTTTGGGAAGCCGGCTCCCTGCCTGCCATTCACAGTTTGGCTCTTTCTGTGCAGCTAATCTTCCCTCAACACCCAGTCTCCTGCCCCTGTTATGGGGTGGCCCCCACTCTGGCACAGACTGTGATTCATGATTTTGTACTAAATTTCTGCTCCACACTTCGTCCTATGAGAACATCTGTCCTATCTGAAGGAATCGCATTTCAGAGAGTTGGGCAGCAGTGACAACCTCAGCTCCTCTGTCTGAGAAGCCACCCTGCCATTTCCATTCTGCACGTTAGTCCTAAGTGGGACATGGCCAGGAAGCAGCAGAGCCCCCATCTGCATCTTGACACATAGAGTCTCATCTCACCCTCACCACAGGTTTCCAGCTTTCTCTTCTGTCACCAATTTAGACACGACAAAACTAAGCCTTGGAGAGGTTAAATCCAAGGCCATTTAGCTCACGAATCACACAGAGCTTCTATTTAAATCCAACTCTGCCTCAATCCAAAGCTTCTGCCTGGCCCACTGCACTGAAAAGCTGCTGAGTACACTTGTCCCAGGGCGATCGTCTCCTGCCCTCTTGGGGTCCCTAGAGTTGTCCTGAGTGTTTCTTAATGGGACCAGCAAAGCAGGGAAGCTTAGGTTCTCAAGCAGCTGCTCTCCCAGGTAGAGTCACTGCGTCTCCCCAATTCCTGGTCTTTCTGCCCCCTTTGCCAGACCCTTGCTCACACATGGAGTTGGTTTTGTGGAAATATTAGAAAAGATATTCTAGAAGGAGGGATTGGCGAGGAGTAGAGAGAATAAGTGAGGAAACAGCTCCAGGAAAGGGCATGATTCCCTGGGTCATAGAGGAGGTGAGAGGAGCACGTGTGCTTAGAAGTCAAGTTCAGATCAGATCATTAGGACCTTGACTACCAGCCAGAGGACCTTCCTTCTGTTGGCAATGGAGAAATATTAGAAATTTCGCATTTGAGAGTTAAATTACACTATATGTTTTGGGCTACAACTTTAGAAACAAAGTTTGAAAATTGCTTTAAATACCAAGTAAACATTACAGTCCTGCTTACAGGGATTCCCAAGGGAGATTGGAAAGGTTCATGTCCTTGGCTGAGATGGCAGTAAGATTTACAGCTGGTGTGTCAGAAGAACCATTAGGCTTTAAACAGACAGAATGGAACAGCACCTATCTCTAAACTCAGTTTTCCCAGAATGAATAAGAGTTGCTCCTACTTTTGTTAAGTAAGAAATGACCTTTAGTGTCTCCAAATCCTGTGTTAAAGTAGTTCTTACACTGTAAAACCAGCACGGGAAATGGAATGAGTTACGGCCCCCTGGTCTAGAGCAGATGGGTCATGCTTCAGAGTAGAACTGAAATAAAAATATTGAAGAAGTTAAGTGACTCATTTATGAAATTGAGAAGCTTTGTACCGTAAACTCGGCTAGACTATTTAAGGTGGTGGTTTATTTTTTGTGCCACATTATTGAGGTGGCACAGAAGAGAGTGCTTCCACCTGTGAGTCAGACACGTGAGCCAGCAACACAGCAAAAGCCTCTGTCCTGTTGATGACTGAAGCTGGTGTTTTGGGTTGAGCAGGTAATTTGCCAGTACGTCAAGATAATTGAATATTAAAGAGGAAATCCATGCTGTGAACAGATACAAGGTGGAAATGGAATGGTGGACAGAGCTGAGAATGAGTATTCAGGGAAACCTTTATCAAATAAATCAGCCCTTCCCATGCCCTGTTCAATGCCTATGACCAAGTCAGAGGCTTGCAGGAGAAGCAGCTGGAAGGATGGCTTGCACATGTGTTTCCTCAAGTGCTTAGATCGGAAGGCAGCAACTGTTCTGTCCTCGAAGGAATGGATTTGTGCAAAGGCAAAGTTTCCTCCGAAATGGGCATCTAGGAGGTATTGACATCTGAACAGGAAATGAATTCATATTGCTGAAAAAGTAAGGAGTTCTTTCCTGTCTGCTTCCAAACACACGACTCCAACATGCCCCTTTTGAAAGGGTTGCTCTGGAAAGAAAAACAGAAGCTCATCATACTAATTTGGAATTTTTATGCTCCACGTGAGGACCAAGTGTGGGGTAAAGGTTTGGTGCAGTCCCCCCAGGACACGTGATGGTAGGGCCCTCCCCCAAACCTGACTGGCTGTACCTTGGCCTTAGCAAATAAAACAGGAGACTTCCCCACAGGATGAAGGGCAAGATATGCCCTGCTCATAGTGTTTGGTTTATATTACAGGAAGATTTAATTTCTAAAAATAACGCCAAAGAACAGCTAAGCCTGGAGACTGTGCTTGAGCTCTAATAAAATCATGGCACCATTTATTTTTGGAGCAGGGACATGTCTGAAACTCTGCAGATGCAAAATCAATGCTAAGCAGTTTTATAGAAATTGGATGCATTTTACATGAGATTACCACCAGAGCCGAGGGTGATGCAGGAGCTGTGCAGAGGGCAGCGCCGGGAACACACCGCAGGCTGGTCTAGGCGCCACCCGGCATGGATGGCCCCTGTACCGCGCCTTCCGCTGTCATCCTCAGACTGTCAGATCCTCCGCTGAGGTCTCAGAATGGTAGCTGTGTCTGTTCAGGTGCTTGACAACACTTGATACTCCTGCCGTAGTTCTTACTGTTTTAAAACACAGCAGGACAGCAGGGAGTCATTAGTGAATAGACAGTGTTTTACACCCCAGTAAACACAAGGCTGCAGCCAGCTGGGACATTATTATAGAAAAAGAGAAGGGCTGAGAAGTAACTCCAGACTGTCCACTATGGAAAAAGAAATAGGAGAAAACCAGGGGGGGATGCTATCTTGACAGTCAAATTAAGAGAAATATAATGCAGATCAAATAAATAGCCCTGACATTAGACAAGGATCATGGCTGAGGACTGCCCGTTGGTGTGGACAGGTCCTGACTGGAGGGATTCCCTAGGAAGCACCGGGGACCAAATCCTGATTGCAGAGAGTTGCGAAGAAAATAGATGTTGAGGGAGCAGAAATAGCAAGAAAGACAACTTCTCAAAACATTTTATTTAAAAAGAAGTGCCAGAAAAACAAGGCAATGGAAGGAAGGAGGTGGGGCTTACTCTCAAGTGTTTTTATTGATATTGAAAGCCTTGTATTGAGGTACAAATGACTTGCAAAACCTCTACTTTGTAAAGTGTACACTTCAGACATGTGGTCCACTCATGAAACCATCACTACATTCAAGATGGTGAAAATACCCGTCAAAACCAGAAGTTCCCTTTTGTACCCCTTCCCATGCGCATCCTTCCTGGAATCACCCGTCTGCTTTCTGTCCTTAGAAATTTTGTTTATTTTCTGGAATTCTAAACAAACGTAATCATGCGGCATGTGCCCTTTTCATCTGCCTTCTTTCACACAGTGTAACTAGTTAGGTGAGGTCAGGTGAGGTCAGCTGAGGTCAGGTGAGGTCAGGTGGGGTCAGGTGAGGTCAGGTGTTGCTGCGGTCTCAGTGGTTCACTCCTTTTGTTGCTCAGTGGCCTCTTCCACCTTTCGATACATCACCATTTGTTTATCCCTTCACTTCTTAGCGTTGTGATGTTTCCAGGTTTTACTACATTGAAGCCACAATAATGAATACTGCACACAGGCGGTCACACTGCGTGAAGCTGCAGTGAATACTCTACACAGGCGGTTACACTGCGTGAAGCTGCAGTGAATACACAGGCGGTCACACTGCGTGAAGCCGCAGTGAATACTCTACATAGGCAGACACACTGCGTGAAGCCACAGTGAATACTCTACACAGGCAGTCACACTGCATGAAGCCGCAGTGAATACTCTACATAGGCAGACACACTGCGTGAAGCAGCAGTGAATACTCTACACAGGCAGACACACTGTGAGAAGCCGCAGTGAATACTGTACACAGGTGGTCACACTGCGTGAAGCCGCAGTGAATACTCTACACAGGCGGTCACACTGCATGAAGCCGCAGTGAATACTCTACACAGGCGGTCACACTGCGTGAAGCCACAGTGAATACTGTACACAGGCGGTCATACTGCGTGAAGCTGCAGTGAATACTCTACACGGGTGGTCACACTGCATGTCATCTACAAATGAAGACAATTCCACTTCTTTCCAGTGTAGATGCTTTTATTCCTTTTTCTGGCTTTGTTGCACTAATTAGAACCTCAGTAAAATGTTAAATAGAAGTGGTAAGAACAGGCTCTGTTACCTTGTTCCTAATTTTCCTGGAATTTCATTGAACTTTTCTCTCCTGCGAGCACGTAGGTGTTACTCTTCTGGTTCCAGTTCGGTCCTGAGTACCTGTGATGCTTACCTTCCATTCCTCTGATATTTCCCTTAGGAGAATGGTCTGCACTTTCTTCCAGGTTATTACAAAATCTCCATCTCCATGGTACACACATGCCACTGTTTATTAATCCAGTCATGGGTTGAGGGGCAGGCACTGGGGTTGTTTCTACATCTTGGTAATTGTGAATTGTGCTGCTGTAAACATTCAGGTACAAGTGTCTTTATGACAAAATGTCCTTTTGGGGGTTGGGGTAAATACCTAGTAGTGGAAGTGCAGTATCAAATGGGAGGTCGACTTTCCGTTCTTTGAGAATCTCCCTGCTGCTCTCCACACAGGCTGTACTAGTGTGCAGTCCCCCCCAACAGAGCAGGAGGGCTCTGCTCCCCACCCATGCCAGCACCTGCAGTTTTGGGAGCTCGTGATGGGGGCCGTTCTCACTGAGGTTTGGTAACATCTCAGGGTGGCTTTGGTTCACATTTCTCTGATGATCAGGGACGATGAGCATTTTTTCATGTGTTTGTTGGCCATTAGTCCGTCATCATACGAAATTTTGCTGTTTCATGTCTCTTTTCTGTGCATGAGTCGTGGTCAGAAAGTTATTTAAACCCTTTGAATTTCAGTTTTCACAACTGTAAAATAACAAAGTGATTATAGCAATGAGATGAAGTAAGATACCTGAAATGCTTAGCCTATACCTGCTCAATACCTGTCAAGACAAAAGAAGTGTAAATTTTCTACACTAAGTAAGACGGAAAAGATTCTGGGATCCCATTTTCTCACCTCTACTTTTTCTTTCCCCACTTGGGTCATCCCTCCTCACTTCCCAAAAGAGCATATGTGGAATCCCAGTGCCAGGCTCTCTGCAGGTGCAGGGCTCGAGACGGAGGACCCTGGAGGCCAGGTGATCACTGACACAAACGCTGATCAGTGCTGGGTGGACCGAGGCTCAGGCAGTAACTTCCTATTTTAATGATTATTATTTGATTTTATAGAAACCATATTGCAACTCCTTGCACTTCCCTACCTCCACCAAAAGGAGATACTTGGCCTATTCGTCCTCAAGAGAATAGAAATCGTTTTTAAAAATGCAAAGTTCTTGCAGAGCGAAGCCGTGGCATTGTATAGACCTAAAACGGGACGGCATCTTCCAGGTGGACCCCGGCCCCTCTGCGGAGCTCTCTTTGGAAGGTTAACGACTTGTGAAATTTGATCCAAAGGGTCTCATTTTCAATCACTCAAAATATTTCAAACTTGTGACAAATTTTTACATCAATTGATATTTTAAATTTCAAATTTCATTGGAATTGATAGGCTTTCTGGCCCATTGGTAAGAAATAAATAAAGGAGCCTTTCTGTGAAAAGGGAAAATTTTAAACAACAAGAATAAATTGACTCTGCTGCTAGTAAACGAGGTTACTGTTGGTGTTCAGTGAACTGACACAGTCAGCTACTTACACGTCATCCACCAGGCAGACATGCGCACAACAGGAGCAGCATGTCCCAGGCAGGGCCAGCCACTCTTTAACTCATTGGTAAATACAACCAGCGGCCTTCATGGGGCTTACAGCCCTGTGAGCAATGAAGGCAACAAGAGAAAAACAACAACCACCACGATAGCAGAAGCTGCAGGGGGCACCACGGAGACAAGGTTGGGGAAGGAGTTTGCTGGTGGGTGATCTAATCCAGGCTCAAGGAACGGGAAGGAGGAAGCCATGCAGAGAGCAGAGGAGAAAAGTGGCAGAGAAGCCGGCATTTGCTCACTCATTCATTCACTCACTCATTCATTCACTCACTCACTCATTCACTCATTCATTTGCTCACTCATTCATTCACTCATTCATTCATTCACTCACTCATTCACTGATTCATTCATTCACTCACTCACTAATTCATTCACTCATTCATTCATTCACTTGCTCATTCATTCACTCGTTCAACACATATTTATCCAGCCTTCTCTATGAGCCAGGAATTGTTTAAAGCAAAAAAGATGTGCCAGTATGAAACAAACATGCAAACTCTCTGCATTGAGAGAGGATTTGCTTCTGTAACAGGAAGAAAGTCACTGTGGCTGAGTCATATCAAGCAGGGGTATGTGGAGGCAGGGGGATGGCAGAGGCCAGATCACAACCAGGGAGGGGGGATTGTGTTCTGAGGCCAGTGACATGACTGAACTTTTACATTAAAGAACTGCTTCTACTGTTATGTGGAGAGAGGTTCAGAGGATGGGGTGGGGAGAGCTGTGGGCAGCTGTTCTAGTTCAGATGAGAGATTTTAATGCCCTGAGACAGGAGCTGTATGGATGTAGGGTGTCCAGGGCCTGTTGGGCAACTGAAGATGAGGAAGAGGGCTGAGGAACAAGCGCGATCATGAGGGACTCTGGTTCCTACAACTGGGAAGACGACGCTTCCATTTATGGGGTGAGGGAGGATGGGTGAGTGATGGGAAGGGAGAATGGGGGAGGCAGGCCAAAGACTAAAACAAATCCAAGTTTCCTGGCTCAAGTTCTGAATTAAATCAATGCAGAAATGAAATTTCCTGTCTCATGGGGTTTGCATGTCTCTATCGGTGGAGTACATAGACAGAAGCTAAATGACCACTTATCTGCAGAGTGTAGACGCTGCTTTAAAGTGGGTTTCTGGAAATGATTTCCAGATGATATGTGAGAACTTATAAAGGAAAGCCGGAACCTCCCCTCCCCTCCCCTCTCATCTCCTCCCCTTCCCTCCCCTCCCCTCCCTGTTCCCTTCCCTTTCCTCCCCTCCCCTCTCCTCTCCTCTCCTCTTCTCTCTCTCTCTCTGAGACAGGGTCCAGTTCTGTTGAATTATCTTGGCCCACTGCAACCCTGAACTCCTGAGCTCAAGCAATTCTCTTCCCTTAGCCTCCCAAGTAACTGGACAGCTAATTCTTTTACTTTTTTATAGAGTCAAGATGGCACTATGTTGCCTACGCTGGTGTTGAACTCCTGGCCTAAGCAATCTTCCTGCCTTGGCTGCTGAAAGTCCTAGGATTACAGGCATGCACCACCCTGCATCAATTTCTTAAAGCCATCACTGATTAAATAAAAACTAGTTTTCCCAGATCATTCTCATTTCCCTTTGAGCTACTGGAAACTGGCAGTGTATTTCTTAATAGAGATTTTATTTAATTAATAGATGTTATTATTGGCAGGGCTACTTAACTCATGAATTGGAGTATGTTTATATTATTAAGAGAGCATTTGATTATCTCCTATGATAACATTAATTTTAATGGAGAATGTAGTCTGGAAAACACTGAGCTAGTAGAATAATTTGTATACCCAAAGTGTATCCTAGGCACATGGTAGCGTGACATCAATGCAAAGTTGCTCCCCCAACCCCCACTACCCTTTCTAATGTCTACGTACAAAGCATGTCCCCATACAAAGTTATTTCCGTCAGGGGACCCCTGCCTTTCTTGAGAACAACTGTGCCATCAAAAGTTACAATTGCTGTTAAAAGTTGTCTTATCCCTTAAGGAATTTTACTGAATGAAAGTTTGAGAGTGGGTCTGTGAAATTCCAGCCATAATTTGAAATACAAGAAAACATACTTAATAATGTTCCTATTTCTGTAGAACATTTTTTATTTGGAAATAGAGCATTGTGTAAACTTTCTAGAAGTCACATTCTTGCAATTGTGAAGTGGGAATGTAACATGGTCTTATCTTCTTTGCAGATTAAATCATATGACATAGGTACAACACAGGGTCTAATTGTTAAAGGGTCATGTTAAAATACTCTCCTAAGCATTTGAAGCAAAATTTTGTAAACAAGGGTTCTTATCTTACAACCTCCATAGAAAAATTAGGTGTTGGTGCTATTTATGTTGTTGTTCTCTTGTGAAATGTTTAAAACCCAAGAAAGGGTCTCAAGAAATAAATAAAACAAGTGGCAAAATAAAGTCCCCCCCCCAAAAAAAAATTAAAGCTTTCTACCAAAGGAACAGCAAGAGGAATACTCCTGACACTTCCGTGTCTCACACAGTCAACACCAAGGGATGAGAATGACGGTCACTCGTCTTCTCCTGGGGGCGTGTGCCCTACGCAGGGCATTCCTGTCCCTTTTTGATGGTGGCATTTGGTGGCACATCTGTGGTTCTTCTTTATGGAACTGGTTTTCCAGGGCTGATTAGAGTGGAGGGCAGGACAGTGCCCAGTGTCCTCACACTGCCCTCAGCCCTCCTGCAGTGCCGGTTGATGTGTGCTGTCTGTGGCAGCGAGGAGAGTCAGTGAAAGTTTCTTGGTCACACACCACCTATCCCTTCATTGTGCACTCATCAGACATCCCTGCTTCTCTCCACTAGGCAGGCACAGCCTTTAGCACTCGAGTAAGAAATGTGAAAAAGATTCAAACCCAAGTAGCATCTCACTCAATTCTTTAGTTAAAACAGGCATAGAAATAGAGAGGGGAAAAAAACCCAAGAACAGCTTTGTCAGTATGTCTAGCAAGTCTTGGCTCAGTTGGCAGCATCTGAGGAGGATGGACCATGTCCACTGGGGGAGGACAAGCAGTGCCCACTGGGGGAGGATGGGAGGTGCCCAGTGGGGGAGGATGGACAGTGTCCACTGGGGGAGGACAAGCAGGGCCCACTGGGGGAGGATGGACAGTGTCCAGTGGGGGAGGATGGACAGTGCCCAGTGGGGGAGGATGAGAGGTGCCCACTGGGGGAGGATGGACAGTGTCCAGTGGGGGATGATAGCGGTGCCCACTGGGGGAGGATGAGAGGTGCCCAGTGGGGGAGGATGGACAGTGCCCAGTGGGGGAGGATAGACAGTGACACCTGCGGGCGGCGCGAGAGTGTCAGAGGGGGGGGGGGCGGGGGTGTGCGCGGGGGGGGGGTAGGGGGGGGGGGGGGG
>CAUYPK010043899.1:0-13095 GCA_963574355.1 Loris lydekkerianus
CACCCTAACCACTGACCTATGGGCACCAAATGAGTTTGAGATTTTTTTTTTAATTTGTCTGAACTCTGGTCTTTTAAAAAGGCAGCCTGAGCTTTGAAACAGGAGGCAGTCCTCTAAGTCAGCCTGTTGAATAGAAACAAAATGAGAGCCATGTGTGTCATTTCACATTTTCTAGTAGCCACATCAAAGAAAAGACAATTAAATAGGTTAAATTGATTGTTATTATTTATCTAACCTAATATATTTCAAAATATTATTTATCTAACCTAATATATTTCAAAATTTCAAAATATTAATGTTTTCATAACTGATCAATCAATAGAAATATATTAATGAATTACTTTGGTTATGCATCTTTAAAATTCATTCTATGTATTAACTGTAGAGCACAGCTCTCTATTCAGAACAGCACATGAACAGTTGCAGCCATATTGAAGTGCAGCTCTGAGGGCTCTGACTCTACCTAACCTCAGAGATGTAACTGGCCTGAACCACACATTTTTGTTATCAGAATAAGAAAACATTCTACTCCATATTTTCATCTCTACTCATGTTGAAGGGTGGGAGAAACAGAGCTCCAGGTGGGAGCTCAGAACAGTGTGCAAAAAGGGTCTACTGGTAGACACTCACTTCAGGTACTCCTTGGCAGAAGCCTATCTATCTTCCAGAAATCACACACTGAACAAAAATTAGTGGGGCTCCAAAAAGAAACCTCAATAGTTTGGTTACATAACTCCCCAAAGGATGAGATATACACATAAACCATGTGATTACAGTGACTGGACAAAGAAGGGTGGGTGTGAGATCTAGGTTTCTGAGAGGTGCCTGAAGTCCAATAAGTACATCCACTACCTGCAGAGATTAGTGAACCACCATTAATTAATCCAACCTTCCAGGCTTTAAGTCTCCAAATTGAACACAGGTGAGCACAGCACCAGCTCCTCCTCTTCCTCTGGCCTGCACCAAAGAGGCTGCATCTGGGGCTGATCTGGGTAACCAGGGATGTGAAGCCAGGAAAAGTAACGGGTAAATGTTTGGTTAGCTCTGCACCTAGGCAGGACTCAGAACCTGGGTATGAGCCTGGCACATCCTAGGGCTCCTTTTACTTTAACTTTTTTCTTTATTTGGGACAGAGTCTCACTTTGTTGCCCTACCATAGACCTATCACAGAGTACTGTGGCATCATAGCAAACAGCAACTTCAGACTCCTGGGCTCAGTGACTCTCTCAACTTAGCTTCCCAAATAGCTGGTATTATAGCTGGCTGCCCAATGCCTGACTATTTTTGGAAGCAGGGTCTCGCTCTAGCTCAAGCTGGTCTTTAACTTCTCAGCTCAGGCAGTCTGCCCACTTCATCCTCCCAGAGTGCTGGGAAGTGTGAGCCACCAGGCCCAGCCCCAGTTTAACTTCTAGAAGACACACTGCTCTAACTCACAGACTGTTAGAACAATAAAATGGTTTCATTAAAGTAAGAATGACATTTCTCAGTATCACCTACAGAGACATTCTTGCACAAATATTTTTGGTAACAACACTGTTCACATTTAGGCATTTAGAGTGCTCTTGTCCTAATTGTAATGCCAAGCTGTCTGGTACTCATTTACCTACAGTTATCACACCCAGATCTGGTGACAAACCTAAAAATTTACTATTACAATGTGCAAGAAAACTTTATTTTATTTTATTTTTTTGAGACTGAGTTTCACTATGTCACCCTCACTAGAGTTTCTGTGCCATCATAGCTCACAGCAACCTCAAATTCTTTGGCTCAAGCAATTATCTTGCCTCAGCCTCCCAAGTAGCTGGGACTATAGGTGCCTGCCACAATGTCCAGCTATTTTCTTGTTGCAGTTGTCATTGTTCTTTATCTGGCCCTGGCTGGGCTCAAACCCACCAACCTCAGTGCATGTGTCTGGCACTGAGCCACAGGAAAACATTTTTAATGGAAAGGGATGATGAGAAGTATGTTACACATTTTTATTAAAATACTTTGTTTCTGGCCAGGCATCTGTAGCTCAGCAGCTAGGGCCCTAGTCACATACACCAGGGCTGGTGGGTTCAAACCTGTCCCAGGCCTGCTAAACAACAATGACAAATGCAACCAAAAAAATAGCCTGGTGTTGTTTCAGCACCTGTGGCTCAAACAGCTAAGGCACCAGGCACATACACCTGAGCTGGAAAGGTCGAATCCAGCCTGGGCCCACCAAACAACAAGAAAGGCTGCAACCAAAAACTAACCGGGTATTGTGGCAGGTGCCTGTAGTCCCAGCTACTTGGGAGGTGGGGTCAAAAGAATTACTTAAGCCCAGGTGTTGGAGGTTGCTGTGAGCTGTGATGCCACGAACTCTACCCAGGGCGACGGCTGAAGGCTCTGTCTCAAAAACAAAAACAAACAAAAAAAAAACCTGGTGTTGTGATGAACATCTTAGTCCCAGCTATTTGGAAGGCTGAGCCAAGAGAATTGCTTAAGCCTAAGAGTTTGAAGTTGCTGTGAGGTGTGACGCCAGGGCTCTCTAGTGGGTGACATAGTGAGACTCTGTCTCAACTAAAAAAAAAAAAAAAAAGTACAAGAAGATTGTGTGTCAACTACACCACAATAAAAATTTAAAAAAAAAAAAAAAAATATGTGCATGTATCTTCCATGTATACAATGTCAATTATTAACATTAAAATTAATCCATCAACCAAAATATTCTGTATTGATTATAACATTTAGGAAGATGTGCTATCAAATAACTAAGAGGTCTAGCCTGTCCTCTTCTGGCTCTCATAAAGAGTTATGCTACCAAACATGTCCAACAGTTATGAAGTAGCCCTGGAATCTAGACTTCTATTCTTTGATTGATTTAATTTCAATCTCATCATAGTCACATTCCAAAATAATTACTTCAGTATTACACAGAAGCCATGGTACAAAGATAGCAAAAAAGGCAGGCCATCACTCATTCCCAAAGAAGAGGCTTCTACTCCCTACAACAGTGGCATTAGGAAGGCTGAGAACCAATCCCCTATAGCATAGTAGATATGAGTATTTAATGAATATTTTGGAATGAATAAAGTAAGAATTCCAGCATTGAGGCCTTGCTTTCTTCATGTCCAGAAAGAACAAACAATGCAAACAACAATTAATATGGCAAAATGTAACTATGCTTTATGGATAGTTAAATTTCTACTTCACATAGTGTATCATAATTTGATAACAGTATGAAAAAAATATAGAAAGTAGTTCTAGTTTGAGAAAAGCATTCAAACCTCAATGTACTTTGAAAATGCAAAAAGAAAATCCACATAATAACTTCCTCCTAAATATTTAACTTTCTTTAAATATAATTTTGTACATTTTTTTTTTTTGAGACAGAGTCTTTATTGCCCTCAGAGTGCTGTGATGTTACACCTCACAGCAACCTCCAACTCCTGGGCTTAGGCGATTCTCTTGCTTTAGCTGGGACTACAGGCACCTGCCACAACACCCAGCTATTTTTTTGTTGCAGTTTGGCCAGAGCCAGGTTTAAACCTGCCACCCTCGGTATGTGGGGCAGGTGCCCTACCCACTGAGCCACAGGAGCTGCCCATATTTTTCTGAATGTTTCGGTAATGGCTGTGGACAACATAGAGACTCTAATTTTTACATTTCCACATTTTTTCGAAGAATCTGTAATGGTTCCTCTGGTACAGACTTCATTTCAATTTATATTGTAACTAATAAAGATGGGGATTAGGACAAATTTCTACATTTTCCCTCATATCAATATTTTCCTTGTATTATGACAACACACCTATCCCTGGCATCACAGGGATCAAGTTTTTCAATGATCGTTCATTCATAGAAATATTTATGGAAAACTTAAGAAGTGACCAGTGTTGTCCTAGGTAATGAAGACACAGTAGTAACAAAAAATGACACATTCCACTACCAATGAATTTATAATCAGGCAGAATAGCTAAACAACTACAGTGAGGTATGGGACATCCTTCAAAGAGGGTAACTATACAGAGACACGTAGCCCCAGGTGTAAGGCCGGACTCCTTTGGAACTGTTTCTTCAAACTAAAAACTTACTATGGGGACATTTTATCACAAAAGGAAAAAGGTGTAAGAGAAACACAGGAATGAGTGAGACACAATAAAGATCTATAATAAGTAAGATACGTCAACTGAGTGATGATTCCATGAAACAGAGTTGCTTTTTAACTTCAACAACTGCTTTTCAATTCCAGGAATTATTTAGAATTCACAATGCACACAGAAAGAGGGAGCCCAGCAGGCTGTGGCAGGGGCTGCTTCCCAGGCTCAATGACTCACCACTGACCACTGCCAAAGGTGCCTTTTAAAAGGTGGTCCCACCACTGACCCTCACACCCTGACCCCACACAGGTCAGAAGCATCCAGCTCTTGAGGGAGACAGCCAGGAAGGCAGGGGCAAGCAGAGACTCAGAGAGCAGGAATGAGGGTGAGTAATGGGAGACAGGGACAAAAACTAGCCAAGTGAAACATTCTGATCCATCCCCTGGAACCTGTTCCCCTGGGTTCCTCCAGAACCATCTCCTTGGCTGGTTTCTCAGATATTCTTGGCAGGGGACCCCAGAGGGCACAAGATCTCAGTCTACACATCACCAGTCCTCAATTGTAACTGTGTTCCATACATCCCACGATGTCCTTCTGAATGTGCATATCTCTCACGTCCTCTAAAAGCAGAAGCCCCAGCTCCCTGAGTAGGCCTCCTAACATAGTATAAATCTGTGGAGCTTGTGGGAACAATTAGGTTACTGTTATCTAGAGTAAATAAAATTTGATGAATAAAATTATGAAAAATTGACTTAAGTAAAAGGATCAATTAAAACACCTGTGCTGGCTCAGCATCTATAGCTCAGTGACTAGGGCGCCAGCCACATACACCAAAGCTGGCAGGTTCAAATCTAGTCCAGCCTGGCAAACAACAATGACAACTCCAACCAAAAAATGGCCAGGCATTGTGGCAGGTGCCTGTGGTCCCAGCTATGTGGGAGGGAGGATGAGGCAAGAGAATCGCTTGAGCCCAAGAGTTTGAAGTTGCTGTGAGCTGTAATGCTATGGCACTTTACCAAGTGTGACAAAGTGAGACTCTGTCTCTCAAAAAATAAAATAAAATAAAAAACACCTGTGCCATACACTATCTGTAGTACTATTTTGTTGACAATCACATAAAATAACCAAACAATTTTAAAATATTTTTTGTAATGAAAATCAGCAAATCCCTATTATGGTTTCCATGGAAATAGTCCCCTCAGACTAAAAAAATTATAGTAACACAAGAAAGCATCGGTTGAAAACAGCAAAAGATTGGAAATATGTACATTATTCAGTAAATAGCAAACTGCTTCCCACACCCATAGTTGGTCTTTACAGCATTGCTGCAAATTCAGTCACTGAAACAAATACAAATAGTTTCTATAAAATGTATATTTCAAGGCCTTTACAAAATTTAACTCAGTTTTTTTTTGTATTAGATAACTGAGAATTTTTTGTGAAATTAGGATGAGTTAAATTTCAGCTTAGAAACTATTAAGTGACATAGTTTTATCAGGTGGTGTTTGGGTGTACAATTTAGTATACTTTAGGGTCCCACCATTTGCACAGGCACCACAGCTGGGAAAACAGAGATACAGACTGTTTCCTACCTCTTTTCCTCCTTAGGACATCAGTTCATCAGTCTACCAACTCATGTGACAGTGGTGACTAATTTGTGAGATCAGAGCCAGGCCAGATCTTTGACATCGTTGAGACAGAGTGTCAGTATGTCACCCTCAGTAGAGTGGTGTGGTATCACAGCTCACAGAAACCTCAAACTCTTGGGCTTAAGTGATTCTCTTGCCTCAGCCTCCCAAGTAGCTGGGACTACAGGCACCTGCCATAATCCCCAGCTATTGTTTTGTTATAGTTGTCATTTTTAATTATCAGGCCCTGGCTGGGTTCAAACCCACCAGCCTCAGGATATATGGCTGGTGCCCTAGCCTCTGAGCTACAGACACCGATCCCAGATTTATTTATTAATATGTGGAAAGGCATCAGCATGGTAGTGTGATGTGAGAAAGACAACATTGAAATGAAATATGTTAGGAATTCCTGACAATGAATAGTAAAAACAGAATAATTTAAAAAAAATAATAGCAGGACCTACGAAACCGTTTCATAGTAAATAAACATTGAATAGTCATTTCCCTCACAAAGGGGCATCCAACTTCAATGATGTTTAGATAAAGTAAATTATAGAATAGATGCATTTTGTGGCTCAGCGCCCGTAGCACAGTGGCTACAGTGCCAGCCATATGCACCGAGGCTGGCAGGTTTGAACAATAATGACTACTGGAAAAAAAAAATAACCGGGCATTGTGGTGGGTGCCTGTACTTCCAGCTACTTGGGAGGCTGAGGCAAGAGAATCACTTAAGCCTAAGAGTTTCAGGTTGTTGTGAGCTGTGATGCTATGGCACTCTACTAAGGGCAACAAAGTGACACTCTGTCTCAAAAAGAAAAAAAAAAAAAGATAGATGCATTTTGTGAGATGATCAGATTGAAAAATTGAATGCTGCCTAATCTTGTCTCTTTATATGATCAGTTTGTACATGCTTATACACGGTATAAATGGCTAATAAAGTATTGAAGAACAATTATGGACTATCAAGATGTAAAATTTGCACATTTTTGTGTCTATGATTCTACATACTAAAAGGCATGTAATAAGAAAATATGAACAAGGCTGGCCTTAGTGATTCATGCCTGTAATCCCAGCACTCTGGGAGGCCAAGGAGGGCCAATTGCCTAAGCTCAGGAGTTTTAGACAGGCCTGAGCCAGAGTGAGACCCTGTCTCTAAAAATAGCCAGGCATTGTGTCAGGTGCTTGTAGTTCCAGCTACTTGGGAGTATGAGAGAAGATAATCAATTGAGCCCAAGAGTTTGAGGTTGCTGTGAGCTATGATGTCATGGCACTCTACCAAGGGTGACAAAGTGAGACTGTGAAAGAAAGAAAGAAAAAAAGAAAGAAGGAAGGAAGGAAGAAAGGAAGGAAGGAAGGAAGGAAGGAAGGAAAGAAAACATTTGAACCAAAGTGGACAGACGGGCATGTTTTTGGTGAATATATAAATAATAGTGAAGAAGAAAAAGAAGGAGGAGGAGGAAGAAATGTATGTCTATGTGAGAAATCAATTTGTTCATCCTGTGTTTTTAAGATAATCCCTGGCAAAGAAATTCACAGAAATAAAACACACCAGGGAACCCATGGAGATTAAACGAGTAGGGAACCAGGGGAATAAATACCCCCGAGTCCATTTTCCTTCTGTTCACTGATGCATCACTTGATTTCTGGGAATCTTCTACAGTACATTTTTACTCTGTAGCTCTTCCTGAATGAAGAAACATTTATGTTAAGTGCTGGAATTGTCTCAACTTCCTGTTTCACTTGGGTGATTGGAAGCCATTGGACAGTCATGCCTTATATTTTGGAGTGAAGAAGGCATTGAAGTTTTTGCAAACCTTTGCAAGACTTCTCCAACCCTCATGTGATATCCACTTTCCAATCCTGGTAGCAGTTTATGGTTTCTGATGTACAGTCAAGACATACTTTCACTTAGGCTTCATTGTTATTCTGTCAGCCATATACTGCTTCAGTACACCCCTATGAACTTGCCCAAGTGATCCTCCGGGTATAGCATGAACTCCTCAGTGAGGAACTCTGATGTATACTGTGCTCTCTGAATATTTTCATTTACTTCCTTCATCTGTGGTTGGAGAAAGCTGTAGAAACAGAGTGAATGAGAGACACTGAAATTTTAATGCCCAGTGATGGCTTCAACCCTTCAGATGTCTCACCTTTGCCTTTGTTCCCTCCGTCAGTCCCAGGACTTCTTTGGTAGGTATTATTTTTTTCTGTTATTTGAACCCACCTGTTATGGGACAGGGTCCTCCAAACACTTGAGTGGGAACCTCCATATCTTTTCCTGAGAATTCTTTCACATTTCCTGTGAGGTGAAAGTAGGAAGAAGAAGTAGTCTGCCACTGTATCAATTATTGGAAGATTCCAAAGGAATTTTAGGACAGGTTTTATTTCAATTATTTTTCCTTTTTAGGACAAGATTCAGGCAATAGGCCAATTAGGTGACTGAAAACCCATGATGTAATAGTCTTATCCACAACTCATTTTAAATGAAACCACAAGAATAAAACTCCAAAGGTGTAAGGATGATGATAATGATCCACTTGGATTTATCAGCTGAGATTATGGATGCTTAATAAGTTCTGCAGAACACAGTGGAAATCCCAGGATGACTGAAGTGAGATAAAGGGGAAGTTTCCCCTCCAGCTGGACTTTTTATTGCCTCTAGAATCAGTAGTCACTGTGGATAGCATTGATTCTAATCAATTGAACGATGTATCATTTTGTCTAATTATCTCTCACTTTCTAGATGGATAAGGACATTTTATTTTGTTTTGACATTTTCCCTCCATCTTTATTTTACTATATATGTACATATTCAATATATTTAATATTGGTCATTTTCAAGCATTTGAAATTTAAAACTTCTATGTGTATACTTTGTAACACTGTATTTTTCTTCATGTGCAATGTAAATACCTGTATCAGTAGGTAGTCTGTTTACTTCTGCATCTTAAAATCTGAGCAATGTCTTAAATACTTCTAAGAAAGACTTGAGCCAGAAATCAGATGAGAATGAGTTCACTGCATTTATCTCCATGTCCCTGTGGCTTTGATTGCCTATAAAATACCTCCCCTCATCCTTTTTTAGGCCTCCACTGTAATCACTATCTGAAAGTTTTATTTTTATTTATTTGTTTTTTTATTGAGGTTATGATGAGTGGTAGAAGGGAAAAATGTCTTCACCACTTCTGCTTATAAAAAAGAAATCCAGGGTAGTACCTGTGGCTCAGTTGGTAAGGCACCGGCCCCATATACCGAGGATGGCGGGTTCAAACCCGGCCCGGTTGAACTGCAACAAAAAATTAGTCAGGTATTGTGGGGGGTGCCTGTAGTTTCTGCTACTTGGGAGGCTGAGGCAAGATAATCGCTTAAGCCCAGGAGTTGGAGGTTGATGTGAGCTGTGTGATGCCATGGCACTCTACTGAGGGCCATAAAGGGAAACTCTGTCTTTACAAAAAAAAAAAGAAAGAAAGAAAAGAAATCCAACAAAGGCATGTACATGCGAAATCTGAATGTGTAAGAGTGGCGACTTTTCACTTGAGTTTTAACATAGGTTTGAAAGCTAAAGACACAGATCCTAGGCCAGGCAGGGAGGCTCATACCTGTAATCCTAGCACTTTGGAAGGCTGAGGCGGGTGGATTCCTTGAGCTTACAGGTTGCCTGAACCCACCCTGAGCCAGAGCGATTACTCTGTCTCTAAAAATAGCTGGGTGTTGTGGCAGGTGCCTATAGTCCCAGCTACTTGGGAGGCTGAGGCAAGAGAATCTCTTAAGCCCTAGAGTTTGAGGTTGCTGTGAACTATGATGCCACAGCACTTTACTAACAAAGTGAGACTCTGTCTCAAAATATCCTTAGTGCCCCTCTGTACAATGCCCAACAGACCGGACCCCTTTTCAATAGAACTGCTTTATAGAAAAAGGCCCAGATAAACACAATCAATCATATGAAAGAATGAGTAAGACACTATTATTATTCCAAAAAGAACCACATCAAAAGGCAAAATAATGCCTCAGACTCTTCACACGGAGGCTGAAAGGAGTGAGAGAGTTAGGGATACTTAGTATGTTTCTGTGGTAGTGCTTCATTCTGAAATTGGAAATGGGAAATGGCCTTTGAGGAATGGAGCAATGAGCCCCTGCATTTGTATGCTTTCTTTTTACTTTGATACAGCTGAAAAGTTTTAGTTGAAAGAATAACCCACAAAAATGAACCAGACATAGATTATTTTGGATTTGGATTCTGAGAATTTCAAAAATGATCATAATAATAATAATAAGCTCAAAGCCAAAATAATAAGCTCAAAGCACTGTTATACCACATAAGATTTGATTCTTCCAGGTGAGAAGTGAGAGGAGAGGGATTAACACAGTATGAACTGGTGAGGAACTTGCAAGCTCTTTGATAGCCAGGACCTATCAAATTCTGGACTCTGTAAAAATAATAATAAAATTTTTTTTTTTTTTTTTTTTTTTTTTTGAGATGAGATCTCATTCTGTTTCAGGTTGGTTTTGAACTCAGGAGCTCAGGAAGTCCACCCCCCTTAGCCTCCCAGAGTGCTATGATTATAGGCATGAGCCACCTCGCCTGGCAAGAATCAACTTTTATTGACAGCTTCAGCTTCTGGTTATTTAGGATAAAATAGGGCTTCTAAGGAGTTGGCTTACATGTTCTTACTCGAACACTCATTTTTGTTTTTTAGACAGACTCTCACTTTGTCACCCTCAGTAGAGTGCCATGGTGTCATAGCTCACAGCAACCCCAAACTCTAGGGGTCAAGGAATCCTCTTGCCTCAGCCTTCTGAGTAGCTGAGACTACAGGTGTCTACAAGACTTAGCTATTTTTAGAGATGAGGTCTCACTCTGGTTAAGGCTGGTATCAAACTCCTGAGCTCAGACAATCCACAGGCCTTGGCTTCCCACAGAGGTAGTATTACATGCATGAGACACTGCACCCAGTCCTCAAACTCTCATTTTATCCACAGTATCAAGGTCCACCTTAAATGAAGGAATTCCAGAAAAAAAAAAAAGAAGAATTATTTCCAAGGACAGCTTCCAAATAGAGGACCATAGAGAATTTTGCTTTTTTGGCTAAAAGAAACAGACAAACAGATAACTTCTACAGGGCATTGGAAGAAAGTGGGTATGTCCATCAATGAGAGGATTTTAGCATCCTTCATTGGAGAACATTCACGAGGGGTTCAGGCTTAGGAACAATGAGGATTTCAGGAATAAGGAGGAGATACAAGTGAGGTTCACCTGAGGGTGCATGGGAAGGTTCAAGAATGAGCTTCCTTGGGAACTGTTCTGGTTAGTCTCTCATTCACATGATTCCTGCACAAAGTACTGCCTACAAGATGAGCACAGCTTGACTTTGGAAAAGAAATCAAAGGTCTCCAACATTGTACAGAGCAATGACATTGAGGAGGCCTCTGTTCCCTCCTCAACTAAGGTAGGGTCAACTAAGGGACCACACTGGTCATAGCAAGGGGCCCTGATTGCAGCTCCCAGTGCTACAGCTACTGCAGTTATATAAAAAAAAGCCTAATGACTTTCATATATTATGTCTGAGGGCATTTATCAAGATACAGCCAAGGTGTGAACACAGCAGGCACATTTTCTAGTAATCTGAGAGCAGCTCTTTCAGTTCACCTGAGACAGTCTCACTATGTCGTCTTTGGTAGAGTGCTGTGGTGTCACAGCTCACAGCAACCTCAAACTCTTGGGCTCAAGTGATTCTCTTGCCTCAGCCTCCCGAGTGTCTCAGTCTACAGGCATATACCAAAATGGCTGGCTATTTTTGTTGTTTAGCAGACCTGGACTGGGTTTGAACCTGCCACCCTTTTTTATGTGGCTTGCTCCATAACCACTGTGCTATGGGCACTGAGCACAACCCTTATTTTTCAATCATTTTTCTCATTGTAAAAAAAATTATTTGAGATCTGAGAATTAAATTTATGTACTTGTCACTGTGTGCTTACAGTGGCAGCACTGTACAAAGAACTCAGCAAGGTTTATTTATTTATTTATTTATTATTATTATTTTTTTTTTTATTTATAGTTTTTGGCCAGGGCCAGGTTTGAGTCCACCACCTCCAGTATATGGGGCCAGTGCCCTACTCCTTTAAGCCACAGGTGCCACTTAATATTATTATTTTTGAGTCAGAGTCCCACTATGTCACCTTCGGTAGAGTGCTGTGGTGTCACAGCTCACAGCAACCTCAAACTCTTGGGCTTAAGCAATTATTTTACCTCAGCCTCTCAAGAAGCTGGGACTATAGGCCCCTGCCACAATGACTGGCTATTTTTTTGGTTGCGGTTGTCATTGTTGTTCAGCAGGCCTAGGCCATGGTCAAACCCACCAGCCTCAGTGTTAGGTAATTGCCCCAGTCACAAAACTTACCTCATCTCCTTGTCCCAATTACCTGCTAAAATTTTCAAACTTAAGGCCTGCCCTTAATGGTCAGCCAAAGCAGTAACTCCTTCTTGACTATTCTATCATCCTGTCACCATTCTAAGACTTCCCCTAACAGAACTTATATAAAGCTGCACTCTCACTCTAGCACTTTCTCTCTCTCTCTCTTCCCCTCTTTTCCCCTCTCTCTTTTCTCTACTGCCAGGATCCAAAGCTTAAAAAAAGAGTTTTCTCTGGAAAAAGACTACAATAAATCAATTACAACCAGACAGGCAAGAAAACATCCTGACCATTGGATTACCACACCTGCTCCGGGAATTCCCCACCCTCTCATACCTCTGAGCACACCTCCCCCCCTCCGCTTGTGTTTAAATAGCTGTTAAAAAATAAAGTTTTAGGGAGTTTGATCAGAATCCTGTCTTGCTCCCCATTCTTCATGTCCCTTGTTCCCTTCTTCCACTGTCTCCCTCCATACCCTAGGTCCCTGATGAACTAGCCCCACGGGCCGGGGCACCTGGCACCCAGACGTGGGGCCATTTGGGTTTGGGGTCCGAGAGAGCATTGCTTCGGAAAGGCCGGCCGGCACTTGGATCACCGCTTGAAGGGAAGAGCGAGACAGATCCGCACCGTGATCGCCACTTTAATGAAGAATTGAGTGAAGATCCTCATTGTGATCGCCACAGAGTTACCCGTCTGCGAGTCGATTTGGGTAAGTGAAGCAACGCAATCATGGGACAAGCATTGAATAAACATGATTTAGTCTTACAGGGGCTTAAAGAGTCCCTCAAGACACGAGGAATTTGGGTTAAGAAAAAGAATCTTAAGATATTTTTTGAATTTGTTGGTGATGTGTGCCCATGGTTCCCCCTTGAAGGAACTATTGATGAGAGATGGTGGGCCAGAGTAGGAGATTGTTTTAAGGATTATTATAGATCATTTGGCCCTGAGAAAATTCCAGTTCAAGCCTTCTCTTACTGGAATCTTATTAATGAT
>CAUYPK010043900.1:0-20781 GCA_963574355.1 Loris lydekkerianus
ATGAAGACGGACGCAAAATCTACAAACACATGAAAAAAAGCTCATCATCCTTAATCATCAGAGAAATGCAAATCAAAACCACTTTGACAACATATCACCTAACCCCAGTAAGAGTAGCCCACATAACAAAATCCCAAAACCAGAGATGTTGGCGTGGATGTGGAGGAAAGGGCGCACTTCTACACTGCTGGTGGGAATGCACACTAATAGTCCCTTCTGGAAGGATGTTTGGAGAATACTTAGAGACCTAAAAATAGACCTGCCATTTGATCCTATAATTCCTTTACTAGGTTTATCCCCAGAAGACCAAAAGTCACAATATAACAAAGACATCTGTACCAGAATGTTTATTGCAGCCCAATTCATAATTGCTAAGTCATGGAAGAAGCCTAAGTGCCCATCGACCCACGAATGGACTAGCAAATTTTGATACATGTATACCATGGAATATTATGCAGCTTTAACGAAAGATGGAGACTTTATCTCTTTTATGTTTACATGGATGGAGCTGGAACATATTCTTCTTAGCAAAGTATCTCAGGAATGGAAGAAAAAGTATCCAATTTATTCAGACCTACTATGAAGCTAAATTGTAACTTTCACTTTAAGGCTATAACCCAACTATAGTACAAGACTATAGGGAAAGGGCCAAGGAAGGGGAAGGGAGGGGGAGGTTAGGGTGGAAGGAGCGTAATGGGTGGGGCCACACCTGCGGTGCATCTTGGAATGGGTACAGGGGAAACTTACTAAAGGCAGAATACAATTGTCTACATACAATAACTAAGAAAATGCCATGAAAGCTACGTTGAACAGTTTGATTAGAATATTTCAGATTGTATAGAAGCCATCACATTGTACCCCTTGATTGCACTAATGTACACACCTATTATTTAACAATAAAAGAAAATGTTGAACTGAGATTTTTATATTATTTGAATAACAGATTAAGAGAAGAGAAGATTGTGGGAAAATTGATGAAGTCTTGAAATATTGTATAAAGATAATTGTTTTTGTGAAATATTGCAAGAGTCAAACAGAGTGAAGCCATGCCATGCTATCATATAATTTTTTCAAAAATTATGCACAATCTTTTTGCATCATTTGTTTTAAGTAGTGCATGCTTGCATTGATAACCTAAAATTTGTTACACATAAAATAGAATAAGTTTCTTTTTTCACTATAATCTATAAAATTTGGTCCCCACTTCAAGGTGATTATAATGAGCCTTTTTCTGGTATAAATTATCCTCATATATCTTCCTCTTTCTGTCTTTGACTTGGCTGGCAATGTGGAACAGTAGAAAAATAGTGGACTGTGAGTAAGCTGAGCAGTGTTGGAGTCCCTATTCTTCTAAAATCAGGAAATTCCTAAAATTATGTCAGAAGTTCTTTCTTGCTAAAAAAAAAACCCGTATGAGTAAATATATTTTTCAGTAGGGTAAGGAATTAATCAGATAGTCTTTATTGACTGGGATAAGTAATTACCAGAAATGGCTTGAGATCCTTCCATTGTCACCTGCTCTGTATCTGAAAACTGTCATAGCCTGTGCTACTTACTTTTGCCACTTGTTTATTCATTTGTTCATTCATTCATTTATGGGGTGATTTTGATGCTCCCAGTGCTTCACTGGGCCCTAAGTCATTGAAAGGTGAATCAGTGCCCCTCTATTTCCTTGTGTCAGGCACCTTGTACATCCCTCTTTCCCCAGTGCTGGAGAACTCTTCAGGAGATACCTCCCTGACTTGGCGCCCTTTGCTCAGTGGTTAGGATGCCGGCCACATACACCTGGGCTGGTGGGTTCCAACCTGGCCCGGGCCTGCTAAACACAATGACAACCACAACAAAAAATAGCTGAATGTTGTGGCAGGCGCCTGTAGTCCCAGCTACTTGGGACGCTGAGGGAAGAGAATCGCTTAAGTCCAAGAGTTTGAGGGTGCTGTGAGCTTTGACTCCATGGCACTGTACTGAGGGCAACATAGTGAGACTCTGTCTCAAAAAAAAAAAAGGTACTTCCCTGCAGATCCCTAATTCTCCTCTTTCCTCTCTTCTTTTTCCCCACAGCTGACCCCAGCTTCTTGGTTTGGCTATGGAAAGGTTAATACTATTTACAATATTATATGAATTGCCTGCCATTTGTGTCTTAATCTCACTGCACTGTGACTCTTGCTGTTGCCTGTGTGTCAGATAATCTCTTGTTTGTGCTTCCACTAAGGCATTTGTACCCATCTCATCTCTGTTGCATTGCTCGCAGAGTGCACTAGCTCCAGGCCTTACCAATACCCTACTTTTTCTCTTGTCCTGTCTTTTGGACCACATGAGCCTCAGACACAAAGCACCATATTTCACATGTTCATCTTCACTATGGGCACTCTGTCCTTTAGCAGGGATGACTTGAGAGTCAGAATCACTACATAGCATAAAAGGTAACATTAATCTCGAGGTTTTTTTTGAGGTCCATCCTCACTGTGAACATGTTTGTGAATTAGGGTCTTTTTAGCTGGTATTTTGTGATCTGTAATGCTTTTTAAGCAATATCTTTTCCTTTATTAGCAATATTCAGTGAGAAAATTGAACATTCTTACCTAGATTCATACAAATTATTATGTAAGTGCTAAAAGCAAAAATTTAAATTAGCGATTCTCAAGTTTTTTGGTCTCAAGATACCTTTACACTATTAAAAATTGTTGAAGACCCCAAAATGCTTTTGTGTATATAAATTATTGACATTTTAAAATTTAAATCGAAACTAAGAAGATTTAAAAACGTAACTGCAAGATAAATGTATGTCTAATCGTGTTTCTGTGTATAGCTGTTCCTTGTTATCCATGGTTGATTAGTTTCAGACACCCTTATAGATACTAAAATCCATGGATGCTCAAGTTCTTTATGTATGTGTATATTTGCATATAACCTACACACGTCCTTCTGTACACATTAAATCATCTCAGAATACTTATTCCACCTAATACAATGTAAATAGTTGTTATACTGTATTGTTTAGGGAATAAAGACAAGGAAAATAAACTGTGCATGTTTAGTATGGGCGTAACCATCTATTTTTTTTCCTAGATATTTTTGATCCATAATTGGTTTGAATCCATGGACATAGAACCCACAGTTCTGGAAGGCTGACTTTGCATTTCAGGAAAACTCTGGATTTCAGAATAATGATTTAGTGAGTGTTAGTGGTGTTAATTTCCATGTCTTTGTGTGGGGTCGAATGTTTTTGTTAGAGTTGAGTTCCACTTAGCATATTTTAATGTGCACAATTTCAAACTGTTAACTATATATATTATGTGATACAGCAAATCTCCTGCATTTATTCACCTTGCATAACAGAAATTTTATTCCCATTCAAAAACAATTTCCCATTTCTCTCTTACCCCCATCCCCTGGCAACCACCATTCTACTTTCTGTTTTTATGAGTTTGACTGTTTTAGATACATCACATAAATAAAATCATGCTGTGTTTGTCCTTCTGAAACTGGCTTATTTCACTTAGTGGAATGTCTTCTAGGTTCACGATGTTGTTGCAAATAGCAAGACTTCATTATTTTTAAAGGCTGAATAATATTCCATTGTGTATTTATACACCACATTTTGATCCACTGAAGTTGATGACATATTTTTGTTATTGTAAATAGTGCTGCAGTAAACATGGAGTGTAGTAGATATATCTTCAATATCCCAATTTCCTTTCTTTGGAATATATTAATACATACCCACCAGTGGGAATTTCTGGACTATATGGTAGTTCAATTTTTATTTTTATGAGGAAATTCTGCACAGTTTCCATATTGGCTGCACTAGTTTTCATTTCTACCAGCAGCATATGAGGGTCCTCCTTCTCCACATCCTCACCAGCACCTATTGTGGTCCTTTTTTTGTTTGTTTTTTTGAGACAGAGTCCCAAGCTTTTGCCCTGGGTAGAGTGCCATGGCATCATATCTCACAGCAATCTACTCTCCCTAGGAACTGGCTAACCCTGGGAGGGGCAGCAAGGCCCTGATCTATCAGAGTCAGGAAAGAGGCTTTTTCAAAAAGCACATGCTCCACTGCCACTTCCCTTGCCCCTTCCCCATGGAGAGCCAGAGCCAGTTACATGGATGTGCACGTATCAGTGTGCATAAGGAAAGGAAAGACTGAGAACCACAGTTTTGACCACCACTCTCCCTACACACATATTATGCCAACTTGACACCTCCAATATCTCAAGTCCAGGTCTTTGACTTTAAGCTCAGGCTCCCAGACTGCTGAGCTGTAGTTCCCTCTCCTGCCTCTTCCTGCATTGACTCATTTTCTCCTCCTGGAACAACTTCTCCCCTCTTCATCTCCACCTACCAACGACCCAGCTTTCTTCAAGTCCCCGCTAAAATGCAGTTTCGTGAAAACTCATCTCAGGACCCTCTCTCCAGCTGTGTCCTGGCAGAAGTTTATGCTTTCTCCCAGCACTCCTCAGCCAGCTTAGTGCCATCCCCACCTCTTTCATCAGCACGGCTCACCTGGGTCACATCAGCTGGATTATCATTTATTTAACTGACATTCTAAGAGCTTAGAATGCATAATGTTACCTGTCTCCAGGTTAATATATGTGTGTAAACATTCCAGAGCCTTGCTCCCTGGCAACATACTTACATGGTAACAGAAGCCTCTGGGAAACATGATGTCCTAAAAGGCATGCATGCTTCCTGGGGTGGTAATGGGCATTATGTAGAAAAAACCAAGTTTGACTCTGGTTTAAAGTCACAGGTTGCTGAACTGCAAACCTTCCCTCCACTTTAGATACCAAGGAGACTTTAGGGGAGAAAAAGGGAATTGAAAGCACTTTTCTTTTTTTGTAATTTATGTACTTGTCCCATTTTTCTCAGTTTCCTGGGGCTGTGGTTTTGGAAAAGACCAATGTAGTCTGAGTGAGGTACTTTCCAGAGACTGTGAGGCTGTACTTAAGCAGGTGGGTCCTCCCACCGTCTGTGGCTCACATCAGCTGGACTATCACTTATTTTACTGACATGCAATGATCCCAAACCTCCAATTAAGGTGACCTTTGCCCAGAGAAGCTAATATGTCCCATCTGTTCCTTCTCTTTGGTCACCCCAGGGACATAAGCTAAGCTAATCAACCTTCATTTCCCTGAATATACACCACTCTGTTTCTCATCACTATACCTTTCTCACTGCTTCAACAGCAAAGCTCTCTCATATATATGTGTGTATATGTGTGTGTATGTGTATGTGTGTATATATGTCACCTAATATATCTATATGATCCATATATGGGATATATATATACCCACATAAAACCATATGTATGAAACATATATAAATGCACACATACACACATACATATATACCAGGTTAGAAATGCATATGTATATATTAGGCTAGAAAGATAGGCAGAAATGAGAGAGAGAGAGAGACAAAGCATGGACAACATGGACATGTTGTGGTGCATGGGTTCTTCTATGGATCCATTTTTCCATCAATCTCAATGTTCTGCAATTCAAATCTACCAGGTGTTTCTTATCAACTTGTTCCCCTGCCTTCCAAAATTACTACTTCTAATCTCTGTTTTTCTTGAATCTTCCGTTGCTCTCACTCCTCCTCCTATTTTCCATGAGGAACTGTCATCCATGGAGCCCAGCAATGGTCCCCTCCAGACCCCAACCTCCACAGAGCCCCCTTCTCCACTAGGCCTTGGCCTTGGCCTGCAGAACTCAGGTTATGGAGACTACCCCTA
This sequence comes from Loris lydekkerianus, assembly GCA_963574355.1. NCBI lineage: Eukaryota > Metazoa > Chordata > Mammalia > Primates > Lorisidae > Loris > Loris lydekkerianus. The sequence goes on from CAUYPK010043900.1 coordinate 5,738, forward strand.
CCCTTGGTTTCTGTTCAAGTTTCCCTTAGTAATTTTTTATCTGCTGACTCCCTTGCTCCGCGCTTTGACTATAAATCCCTAGCTGTCATTTCTCTATGCACAGTTGAGCTCAGTTCTATCTTAAAGTCTCTTCCCTCCACTCCAGTAGCTTGAATAAAGTCTCTCTTGCCATTTTTAATAAATATCCAGTGCAATTTCTCCTTAACAGGCTGCAAATGTGCATGCACAGACCCAAAGCTGGACCTCACTCAGCTATGTGGGGCAAGTCTCCAGCATTATAGGTTGTCGTCTTCACATTTCTGAAATGGACAGGCTGCTCACTCAGCTCTCAGAGGAAAGCCTTTCATATAGGGTCATAAGGCGACTCTCACAATGCATCATGTCCCCTGCAAGTCAGCCTAGATTTGAAGTGGTGTGTCAGTACTTACATCTGAATTAACAATATTCTCCCTCCTCATGCTTAAGAGAGGCAAAGTCCACAGTTGACAGCCTGCAGCAGCAAAGTACCGTTTTGTCCTTTTGGCTCTGGGGCAGCCAGGATTAAAGGTGGCTTCTGTAAAGTCCAATGAGTAAGAGAAGTGAGGGTAAGGAAGGAAGTGAGCACTGGTTCAGCTGCTGCTACACACCTGCCTCTGTGCTAAGCAGCCTATCCATGTGGACTCATCAAGTCTTGCCTTAATATGACTCCTTGAGTTGGTATGTTCCCTGTCTCACAGCCAGGTCTCATCCACAAGGCCTCTCTTTCATGTGGCATCAGAGTTAGTCTAGCCCAAGCTTCTCTGCAGGGGCAGCTTCCTCAGGCAGCTGTCTTCTTAAGGGCCAGACCCAGAACTCGCTTACAATCATCACCTTGTCCACATTTTATTGACCAGGGTGTGTCCAAGATTTGGCCCCAATTCAAGGGGTAGGGCAAGACTCCACCTCTCAGAAGCAGAGCAGTTTCCATGCATAGGGAAGGGAGAAAATGGTAGCAGTATCTCCAAAGGCCATCTACTGCCCACACTGAGCCTTTAGGTTCTACCTTGGGAAAGCAACTAGTAGGGGTGCTGTTCATTGAGGCTAGGAAGCAGGTATTGGACCTTCGTGGGATCATGGACAGGAAGTGCATTCCACATACCTGGGCCAGGTACAGGTGCTGCCAGACTCTGAAAGGAGTAAGAGTATTCGGTATTGCTCAGGGCAAGCTTATACTTGCTTACACCAAATCCATGTGTTACTAATCCAAGGTGGCCCTGGAGAGGGAACCATGACCTTTTTCTGTCCTAAATCTTGCTAGTCCTGAGTCACAGCACCCAGCCAGGAGAATCCCAGGGACATGCAGAGATGGCCCTCCTTTGTGCTTGCTGAAGCTGACCAGGGTGTGTGGATGTATCACAGTCTTTGCAAACCTCACCTTCCAGACTTTCCCAGAACAGAGCTTCTGAGCAAAAACACCTCCTGGTTATTCTCATTCCCCAAATGGCCATGTTTTATGATGTGTTAAGTTTGGGAGCTGGTGGGGGAATTATTCCATCTGTGGAGTCAGCCCATCTAAAGGCATTCCTGGACATTGATTTATGGCCTGTTGAGCGCCAGCAGCATGCTCAGCTCTGCAGGAGGGCCCCTGAGAGGGGGGCCTGGCCAGTCCGCAGCACCAGCCCTGCAGGCGCCATGGCCATCAAGGCCCTCCAAGTTTAGGTGCCTCCTATGTGGGTTCCCAGCTGCCTGAGTGCAGCAGCTATCTCTAACCCCCTTGAGCTCTTGGCCTGCTGTGTGCTAGTCATCTATAGAGTGAAACTCATGATCCACTATGGCATCTCAGAGCAAGGCCTTTATTCCTGGAGATTCTTTGGCCTGGGCAATGGCTTTGTAAGGTGGAAGGCCCCACAGCCTCACCCTTCCTTGAGCTGTGGGCTTTTGGTAAGCAGAGCCTGTCACTCCCAAGGCCACCTGGCGACCTCAAAAGAGCCTTTCTATTTGCTAACCCCTCCCTCCCAGACCTAGATGTAAGACCTGACCCCCTGCCTTCAGCAGGAGGCAGAGGCTGTGCTAGTGGAGAAGCCTTCCCAGTTATTCCAGCCCAGACTGGGCACAAACCTCTTGGTTATGTGATGGGGACCAAGCCAGGCTACTCAGCAGAATCACTTCCTTAGAGGTGTCCCTTGGAGACAGGCTGTTGGGAAGGGTGTGTCCAAGGCATGTCATGTGACCATGCTGATATGTGATGCAGTGAGGGGTGAAAAAGGTGGGGCAGGGCCTAGAGATAGATATAAAGGACCCAGGCAAGACCTGAGCAGACAGCCTCCCTCCTCCCTTCGTCCAGAGTGCAGAATCCACCCCCCAAAGCTTAACCTGGAAGCTCTGGTCCCCCCTTGACTGGGGAGTAGGTGGGGCGAGGGCAACTAGGGCTTCCAGTTTGGTGTCACTTCTGGACTTCTGGTCCCACTGCCTACGTCAGGGCCACGGAAGCCACTTGAGCAACAAGTGCTGCTGGCAGGTAGGCAACAGGTACATACAAAGTACCAGGAGAGCCACTCACTTCAGCTCTCGCCCAAGGCAGAAAGTGAGTCCAGCAAGAGAACTTTGATTCCCACACACACCACACACCCACACGGCCCTACCCCACCCTGCTCTCAGGAGAAATCCCGAGTCCTCTTATCCCCCACTCCCAGGAGAGCCAAGGCATGGAGAGTTAGGTGGAGAACCAGAGGACCCTGGTGGCCCAGCTTTGGTCCCCATGGGCAGCAGAGCCTCCAAGGCTGTAATTACAGGCAGCTGCACATCCTCTCCTCCAAAAATTAAGGAACAAACCTCTCCTGGAGGTTCCTGTGAGCTTCCGAAGAGATGCAGGGTGAGAAACGCCTGGTGCTGTGCAGTGATCCCTGGAGCCCCCTTCCCTTCTCTAGTGGGGAAGCACAAACCCTCGCACCTGGGGGCAGCCAATGCTGCTTTCTCTGACAGTTCATGCAAGAAACAGCCATGCGACTAATATTTATTCATTCATTTTTTTTTTTTTTTTTTCAGTGTAACAAAAGGAAATTTTATTTAGGAACAAAGGGTAAGTTTAGAGCACTTCCAAATTTGAAGTGGGTCCCTCTTGTGATGGAGAGGAGGTGAGAGACCCTGACTAATATTTAGAGTTAGAATCAGCTCATTCTGCTGCCCATTCTTATAATATTTACTTATTCACTTATTTAGCACGTGTTTTGGGGTGTCCGAGAATGCATTAGGTATTGATAACACAAAATGAATATGGCAAATACATTTGAACCAAGGTTACTACCTGAGGTTAAGTACTGAAATTGCCAACCCCAAAAACAACTTGTAAAACTGTGTTTTGTTTTGTTTTTTCAGGTGAAGTTTTCTGTAAGAGGAAATTCTAAGATTCTACGTGGATTATGAGAGAGATGGCAGCTCTGACGTTCTGAAAGGAGATGGGCCTGTTCTGAGCCCCTCCCAGTGCTATATTCTCCCCTTGTGAGAAGGGGCTGTAGATTAGAGAGAGGTTAGCACGTGATGGAGTAAAAGATAAACGGAAGGCGATGTCAGTAACATGGAACCGGCCCACGCCCTCCCTTCTCAACACCCCATGGAGGGCTGAGGCTTTTCTCTCAGTCTGGAACATGAGAGGAGGTGGATGAGAATGACTCTGGCCCAGGAACAACAGTTTCACTGTGCCCCAGCTTCTTAACTGATATCTGTGAAAGGACGAGCAGCCCACTTGTACTCAAGGAAATACCCCCGATCCCACTTTGTGTCATGGAAGGAACAGCATGCAGACCACACACACCAGAGAGGTCCCCACGCGGTGGCAGTGGCAGGCAGTGCAGAAGCAGGCAGAGGTGACAAGGCTCTCAGCCCAGTGACGGTGTCGTGAAGCGGGCCCTGCCCTGCTGAGCCACAATTTAGATCTAAGGACTGTTTCTGTCCTTGTTCTCTCTTTGTTTCCTTGTGTTTTCTTGTTTCAGATTGTGCTTAGTGAGTCAGCTATTCCTGGCCAGCTTCCAGAGTGAGCAGGGCTCTGAGTCTCACGTCACCTTTTAGCATCATTGGCACCTTCTCTAATTCCCTGAGATAGGACAGGGGACTTTATAAAGTGTTTATGCAACTACACACATAGAGGGCAGAACCCTGCACATAGTTGACATACACTATGACTTATTTTTAACCAGTAAATCTTTGGTCTTTCTGTTATCAGCAGAAGCTGCTAAGCAAAATGGGAATTCCAAAACTCAGAAGGATTAGCTTGACAGATTTCCCAAATGCCTTGGACAAACAGCAGCCTGAGTTACAGTGTGATCCTCAGCATTGCACATTCATGGCTGCTAGCTTGCTTCTCTTAGAAAAGGAGGTGGCCTGGAGGGCATGGGGCCAAAGGTAGCATTCAGTCTGTCAAATGTTTAACAATCCCAGAGCGTCTCTTTTTATTCCCTGGAAAAGGAAACTCCTGAAGGCCCTGTGTGATAATACTTAGGCTATTTATTTTTGGCCTTGGGGCAGCAGATTCTCTAAAAGCAAAAGATCCTTCTGGCCGCCTGCTTTGCCACAATGCTGGGAAGCTGTATGGTGAAAATAGGGTACGGGCATTCATTCACTCACCCACAAATCTGAGCTACTTGAAGGAGCAGGGACATTTCTACAGGACAGTGCTGATGAGGACAGGTTCAGAAATAACAGAGCGACATCCCTTCAGCCCTGACTCAGTAGTAGCTGGTGGAGAGAGGGAGGAGCTGCCTTCCAAAGAGGAAAGGAGTCACCAAGGGAGCAGCTCAGAGACACCAGAAGCGAGGAAACAAACAGGCCGCTGAAGTATACTCACCTGATGAAAGTTGTGGCTTCCCCACAATGAGAGCCAAAGGAGAGAAAGGCCCTCGAAAACACAGGGTAATGAAAGTAGTTTAAAGGTGAGTTGATGACAGTGCTTATGAAAAAAATTGTTGTTCAATAATGCCTTCCAACTCAGCTCTTTTGTTTTCCTGCTGGTTAGGTCTTTAATGAGTTAAATGAAACAATGAAATGTGTTCACTCCCCATTTGTATGAGAATTATATTTCAACACAATAGATTCCTCCATAACAACAATCAGTGTTATGAGAAAGTAAGGGAAATAATGTCTGCAAAACCTTCCAAGGGAGAAAAGAAGCATACATGAATTTTATAATGAATTTTATAAGGATCCATGGATTTTAAAAGGCAAAATGTCATGCATGTGAGTATAAAGACCTTTCAAAGAGGTCAGAAATCAAGGAATATAGAGCTTATAAGGCTGTCTTGGAAAAACTATTGGCAAGTGAACTCTAATGAACCAAGTTATGAATGATGATATTTCTATATATACCAGCTAAAGAGACAAAAAGTATGTTTGTCACTACGTTGTGCTCTTCAGGCATTCAATTCCTCATTCCAATATTCATAATCTCATACCAGAGGCTGAGAGAGTGATGACATTTTCTTTATACGAGTTCTTGTCCTCCAGCCCCTCAGGTGCTAACATGCTAACGGGCACACTAGGATACGGTGTTTCCCAGACTCCTCTCCTCACAGAACCCTTCTCTCACTGACTCTCTCTAGGATTGAATTCTGCAGAAAAAGCCTTTGCATCAACATTGGAGGATTATATGCTTATGTCATAAACCAATATCTCTGGTATGAATAATACTCTGAACCACAGGTGTTGTATAATGGGGAAGTTGTTACAATTTCTCTGTTCATTCATCTTCTATTCAGCTCACATTTACTGTGAGCCCTTTATTTAGGCATCATGACAAGTAACATAACTCAAAACCAAATAAAGCACAGGTAAGCCTTTGAAGAGCTCCTGGGAAAATCTTAAATCAAATGTTATGTTTGCAGTACTAGTGGCAAACCACTGTAAAGAGTGTTGGAGGGGGAGAGGGCGGTGCTCGAAGCTCAGTGGGTAGGGCACTGGCCACATACACCAAGGCTGGCAGGTTTGAACCTGGCTTGGGCCAGTTAAAACAATGACAACTGCAACAACCACAAAAAGTGGCAGATGCCTGTAGTCCCAGCTACTTGGGAGGCTGCAGCAAGATACTTGGTTAAGCCCAAGAGTTTTTGGTTGCTGTGATGCCATGGCACCCTACCCAGGGTGAAAGCTTTAGACTAGTTATAAAAAAAAAAAAAAAAAAAAAAAAAAAAAGTCTTAGGAGAAAGTGACCAGAAAAGTCCATTACTTCACAAATCTGCATGTATTCCATAACTTTTCTCATGTTTTATGGAGAGAGCTCAGTATTAAAATATGACCATTTTCCCATCTGCCTTACTTAGAAGATAGGTGTGTCACAGGGCAAGTGGATAAGCACCAGGGGACACACCTGCAGGAATGTCCATGTGCATGTGAATGCTGGAAGTTCCACCTCTGTGAAATCCCAGGATCAGAAAGCACAGTAGAGCCAGGCTAGAGCAAAACCACAGCCTCCCCAGCAACCCATCTGTCTAAGTCATAGGGGTGTTCAATCTGTTTGAAGAATAAGAGCTGTCTCAGGCCATACGTTAAATACACAAACACTAAGGAAAGCTGATTCACAAAAAATAGGTCCATGCATACTTTCCTGATAGCTGACATTGTGGATAAACAGAGTCCCCACAAAATCAGTACGTGGCCCACAGGCCAGTTGGGACATCCCTGGTTTAGAAGGCCCCAGCCCATCTCCCAGCATTGCCGTACTGAAGGCCATTCTTGTCCTCTGGGCCCCTGAGCTCCTCACAGTCTGGCTCCCCTAGCAGGACAGCTTCCTACGGCGAGGACAGCTCCTGTCCTGGCCTTACAGCAACACGCGCCTTAGCCGTCATCACTAACATGATAAGCCAAGGACTCTTCTCATTAAAAACCGAACACCAGGGAATCCCCAAACTATTTGTCCTTAAGGTGCTTGTACTCTTTTATCTGATTGGCATTTATACTTTATCTCATGTACCCACCTTCAACTAGACATACTTTCCCTTAAGTTCTAGATCCAGAAAAAACATGAGCAACCCTGCTCAACACTGGGCCTCCCTTACAAATCCCTTATTCGTGGTCCTTGGGTCTGTCAGGAGCCTTGGCAGTCTCTTTACCTCCTGGACAATTCTCCCCCACAGAGCTTGACCTGAAGAAGTCAGGGGTGGCCCTTGTGCTCAAATGGCATGCCAAGTGGGGTGCCACTTAGCTCTGGAGGCAGCAATCAGTGCCAGGGGCCCAGTCATTGTCTTCTCCCAGAGGACATTAGAACTCTCATAAAAAGAAGCTGCTCCCACAGGTATGCCAGCCCAGACTTCCTGGGTAGGCCCCAATATGCCCAGTTCTCAGTGGCAAGCAGCTCAGGTAGTTGCTAAGGGACCTACAACACCATTTTGTTTTGTCAGAACAGTAATGCTCACTCTTGGAACGCTGTGCCTCTTTGATTTAGCCCTTTGTTGCCAATTGCTTTAATGTTCTGCTTCATTTTCTATTTCATACAGGCTGAATTCTGAGTAAATAAGCACTTCAACACCAGTAGACTACTGCTTTCTTCTAGAAGAGATGTATTTTCTTAGACAATGAAATAGCGGTTAACATATGCATTTCTGTTTGGCCTATGAAGGGCCTTCTATGCATCTGATTAGTAAGAGAAACGGTTCAATCTCTAACATCTCTGTGGTGACCCTGAGCAGACAGGATACTGAAAGAGAATTTCAAAGGTGCTCTTTGGGGTGTAAATAACCAAATCTACTCCATATCTAAAAAGGAATTTCTGCATTGTCACCTGTAAGGTCTACATTTTCTTTTGCATAGACAGACATTAAGACAGAGTCTCACTATGTTGCCCTTGGTAGAGTGCCATGGTGTCACAGCTCATAGCAACCTCAAACTGTTGGGCTTAAGCAATTCTCTGGCTGCAGACTCCTGAGTAGCTGGGACTACAGGCAGCACAATGCCTGGTTACTTTTTGTTGTTCTTCTGCAGTTGTCATTGTTGTTTGGTAGGCCCTGGGTTAGGTTCGAACCCTCCAGTCCCAATGTATGGGGCCGGCACCCTAGCTGCTGAGTTATAGGTGTCCAACCCATTTAATCACTTCTTTGGCGTTATTTCCATGCCTGGCTGTGTGGTGGAATCAGTTTCTATAGTTATATTCCCATTTATTCTTCAGAAGACAGGTCCAAGATATACTTGACTTGTAGGAGAGAAATAGTGTTTCACAATAAATGCATGTCTGTTGTATGTTTGCTCTAGACATCCTCCAGCAGGTCAAGGCAATTCCTTTCTATTCCTAGTTTACTGAGACTTTTCTTCTATAAAACAAAGAATAGATTTCAAATTTTATAGAATTTTTTCTGCATCTGTTGAGCTGTCCAGAAGAAGGGCTCTTGGAAACAGTATTCTCCAAGCTCTTGCATCTGGGTATCAATTTGTACCCTTTGTACATCAAGGTCAGTTTTGCTAGATATAAAATCCTTGGCTCATAAGATTTTCCCTTAGAAATTGTAGATATATTTCATTTTCTTTTGTCATAAAGCATTACTATCAAAAAAGCCTGATAATAATCTATTTTTCTTTTCCTTATATTCTGTTTGTGTAGATGTCCAAAGGATATTGTTTCTTTTTCATCAAACTTTAACAATTTTATCAAAAAATTCCTTAGTATTGGTCATACTCATGGGATATTCTCAAGTACATACTGTGATATTTCAATATATCATTTTAATTCCTTTATATTAAGCATTTCTTTGAATTATTATTTAAAATATTTCTTGAACTTTTCTGTACTCTTGCTTTGGTTTCTTTCTTTAAAACTTCTATTATCTATGTGCTAGTCTTCTTTGTGTACCCTTGATACTTGTTGTGCTCTCAAATCATTTTATTTCTCCATTTTATCTTGAAATTCTTCTTCTTAAGCTGTTTCTCATAAAGCACCAGTTATCAAATATATTTACTTGTGTTTCTTCTATGTTTATAGTCTTTTTTCTAAAATTTTTTTGTTTCTAATTCTTTGATCTCTAAATTTTTCTAATTCTGATTTTCATTGCTCTCTGGGTCTTAGGTAATTTTCCTAATGTCTTTAATCTCATTTTTAAAATAGGGTATTTCTGTTTTCTGATCGTTTCTTTTGTTTTTAGATAGAGTCTTACACTGTCACCGTGGTCAAGTACCATGGCATCATTATAGCTTACAGCAACCTCAAAATCTTGGGTTCACACAAGCCTCTTTGTCTCAGTCTTCATATCTGACTAGTTTTTCTATTTTTCGTAGAAATGTGGTCTCACTTCTGCTTAGACTGGTCTTGAACTCTTAAATTCAGGCAATCCACCTGCCTCGGCCTCCCAGAGTGCTAGGATTACAGGTTGAGCCACAGCCCTTTTTGATCTTGCTATCTGATATACCTTCATTGTCTGTATGGATGCTATTTAATTCCTTAAACTTTTGATTTTTTTTTTTTTTTTTTAACGGTAGCTTGTATAGGATTTGATCACTGATACTTTTGTATTGCTCATTTTTATGTGAATTTAATTTTCCTGAACTCCTACGCGGCTTGCTCAGACAGTTCCTTTACCTTCACTGAGCTTGCTTTCTGAAGTTTTCTGGCTCTGTACCTCTCACTCACTTTTACGTGATCCTTTTCTTGTCTTCACTCATAGTCCTTCCATTCTGTTCAACTTTGATTCTAAGCTTCCTCCTCAGCATGAGATTCTGAAAAGAATCTGGAAAGAAGTCTTGGTTGGTCATTGTTTTAAAGTAGATATGAAGTTGACTGCTCTGACCCCTTTAGACCCTACCATGTGCTCCTGGCTCTTTGGAAGTGAGCAATACCCATCTGGTTTCAGCCGCTGTTCTCAACTTAGTGCACCACACTTCCCAGCAAGTATCTGTTGGCTTTTTTGGCTGTGCTCAGGTCCATCAGTGTGTAAATAAAATGGGCTGTTCACCACGGACTTCAAGAAGCACTGTTGACAGAATCAGAGGAGGTGGAGAGCAGTATTAGAAGGCTTCATGGAAGAGGTAGCTCTTGGCTGGGGCTCGGCAGCGAAGGGCAATCAGAGTGGGAATGAATGTTGATGCTCCCCAAGGCTCTGCCCTTGGCCTCCATCTCACTCTTTCTGGGGAGCTCAGCCATTTCCAGGCCTTCAAGCATCATCTTCATGGAAAACATTACCCAGATCTGAGTTTTCAACTCAGAAATATTTTCTAACCCCAAACATGGAAAGCCATTTGGAAGTCCCACAGGTAAAACAAATTTAGCTTGACCAAACCGAGCATATGACTTTCCCCTCCAAACTTTGTCATTATTATCTCACAAGCTTTGCTGTGTTTTGATTTTCACTTAGTTCAAAATATTTTCTGAATTTGCTTGTGATTTTTTTCTTTGGCCCATAAGTTACTTAGAAGTACATTGTTTAATTTCCAAATAGTTTGGAAATACTGAAATATCTCTATGTTATTGTTCACATAATTCCATAAACATACAGTATGTAGTTCCATTCTTTTGAATTATATTGAGACATTTTATGACCCAAAATATAGGATTCTTGGTAAATGTTCCATGTGCACTTGAAAAGTATATGTATTCTGCTGTAGTCTGATGCAGTATTTTATAAATCTCAGGCCAAGCTGGTTGGCAGTGTTATTTAAGTCTTTTATACCCTTAGTGATCTTCCAATTGTTCTATGAATTACTAAGAGACAAATGCTGAAATCCCCATCTCTGATTATGGATTTATCTACCTTTCCAGTTTTATAAGACCTATCAGTTTTTGCTTCATGCATTTTGAAGATCTGGATGTAAAATGTTATCTTTAGCATATAATAGATATATTTCATAAATATAAATGAGTATGTAACTTTTAACTCTATTTTGTTCCATCGATTTATGCATCCCTGTATCAGAATCACATTGTTTTAATTATTGCAACTTTAGATAACACTTTGATTATTGCTAAGGCAAACCTTCTCTATTCCCCCCAATTACCTTTTTTATTTCAAAAATATCATAGCTCTTTTCATGTATTTACTTTTCATTTAGAATGTGAACATCAACCAGTCTTGTTAAGTTTAATTTTAAGTATTTCACATATTTTATAAAATATATATTTTATATATCCCTGTTGCTCAGAAATATTTTTCCTATTGAAGACATAGAACACTGGTTGACGAACCAGATGGTAAATATTTTAGGTTTTATGAGCCACATGATTCCTGCCAATACTATTAACTCAGCCATTGTCTTTATAGCACAAAAGCAGCCACAGACATCACACAAACAAATGGACATGAAACTTTATTTACAAAAACAAGCAACAGGTCACACTGGCCAGCAAGCCATAGTTTGCTGACTATAGATAAAGAGAGAGATTAATAGACACAGAGAAGGATTAGTTTTTACATAGCTGTCTTGTTTCCTGACTTCGTACAGAATTTTCATAAATATAGTATTAGAAAATTCATAAGGAATTCCTGGATTTGCAGCTTGGTATCAGTTTGTACTCCTGTACATCAAGGTCAGTTTTGTACATAAGGTTAGGAATTCCTTATGAATTTTCTAATACCTTTTTCCAATCAAGTCTATTACTTCTATGGGGGAAAATATACAAACAAAAAATCACTTTTTTCTTTCTTTTTTTATTTTTTTTATTTTTTTATTAAATCATAGCTGTGTATGATTTAATGCCCAGATATGATCATGGGGCATCATACACTAGCTTCACAGACTGTTTGACACATTTTCATCACACTGGTTAACATAGTATTCCTGGCATTCTCTCAGTTACTGTGCCAAGACACTTACATTCCACATTTACCAAGTTTCACATATACCCTTGTTAAGATGCACTGCAAGTGTAATCCCACAAATCCCCCTCCCTATACCCACCTTCCCCCTCCTTCCCCACCTTTTTCCCCTTCCCCCTATTCTTAGGTTGTAACTGGGTTATAGATTTCATGTGAAAGCCCTAAATTAGTTTCATAGTAGGGCTGAGTACATTGGGTACTTTTTCTTCCATTCTTGAGATACTTTACTAAGAAGAATATGTTCCAGCTCCATCCATGTAAACATGACAGAAAAAGACTTTTTTTAAAAAAATATAAGTCCATCCTTACACTTAGGCTTTATAGATCAGTCTTTTTTTTTTTGTAAATTCCTTGTTAAAAACTAGTAGATTGTAAGTTGAGATGTCTTTACTGTATAGCATTAAGTAATAATTACTCCTTTCATAACTCCCAAACTGTAAACACACTACACTCCCAAACTGTAAACACCTACACAGAATTATGATGTAGCTGAAACTACATTAACATTTCTGCAACCAAGTCATTGCATGTTGCTGCCATACAGAATGTGCCCTGTTTTATTATATATACTGTGTATAGTGAAAGAGTGTGGTCTTCCAGAAATACATTATGATCTTTGATCATAGTTTTTTCTTCATAATGACATGGTAGTCTTTACACTACAGTATTATAATAAATGGATAAATCACCTGTAACAGTATAGCGTAAAGAGAAAGAATGCTTTATAGAAAGATTGTAGATCTTCATTTTGCATCATAAGTGGTATGGCCTCAAATATGTAATTCTTAGTATAGATGCTAAATTTTACTTTTAATTGTGATTGGATAAATGTTAATTGATTTTCCTAACTGGGTGTCAGTTTATAAGGCTGTCTCCTGTGGGAAACTATAAATTTGTGTTTAGAACTAATCATAAGTTTATTAATCTTAACTCTAGGAGTCTGTCCTACAGATACTTATTCTGTTCTTATAAAAACTCCAGATACCAAAAATCTCATAGGATATTTTGATACAGCATAATGTTGCTAGTTAAGGGGAAATGATGTGACCAAGAGATTAACTTCTAATTCACGTTTTTAAAGCTTTTTCCCATTGTCAACACCCAACTAGAAACCTTTTTATGCTTTATTTCTAATAGTGCCCCCAATAAATTTTAGTATCATAGAAAAACAAACAAACAAAAAAAAACTCAACTTAAGGCTTGGTGCCTGTAGTTCAAGTGGCTAAGGCACCAGCCACGTATACCAGAGCTGGCGGATTTGAACCCAGCCCGGGCCTGCCAAACAACAATGACAACTACAATCAAAAACTAGCTGAGCATTGTGGTGGGAGCCTGTAGTCCCAGCTACTTGAGAGGCTAAGGCAAGAGAATCGCTTAAGTCCAGGAGTTTGAGGTTGCTGTGAGCTGTGATGCCATAGCACTCTACTGAGGGTGACAGCTTGAGGCTCTGCCTCAAAAAAAAAAAAAAAACTTAACTCAAAAATTGTGGACAAAAGCCTTAAATGTAAGTCCCAAAACAAAAAACTACTAGAAGAAAACAAAGGGGATACTGTTCAGGACACTGGCCTGGGAAAAGATTTTATAAATGAGACTTCAAAAACACAGGCAACAAAATGAAAAATAAACAAAGCAATTATTATTTTCTATTCTACTGATTTGAAAACATAGCAAATACTGTATATTAAACTAAAAAGATTTGCATAGGAATGGAAACAATCAGCAAAATGAAAAGACAGCCTACAGAATGAGACAAAATATTTGCAAACTACTCATCTGACAGGGCATTAATATCCAGAATATTCAAGGAATTTACACTTCTCAACAAGAAAAAAATAAACAGGGTGGTGCCTTTGGCTCAATGGGTAGGGCACCAGCCCCATATACCCAGACAAACTGCAAGAAAAAAAATAGCCGGGCGTTGTTTCGGGCACCTGTAGTCCCAGCTACTTGGGAGATGGAGGCAGGAGAATCACTTGAGCCCAGGAATTAGAGGTTGCTGTGAGCGGTGATGCAACAGCACTCTACCCAGGAAGAATGATGCTCTATCTCAAAAAAAAAGCTTGACGCTTTATCTCAAAAAAAAAAAAAAAAAAAAAAAAATTTACAATGGGCAAAATGACCAGACATGGTGGCTTAAACATATAATGCCAGCACTTTGAAGGCCACAGAAGGAGGCTCACTTTAGGCCAGCAGTTTGAGAGCAGTCTGAGCCATGTATTTTAAAGAAATTAGCCAGGCACCATGTTGCAAACCTGCAGTCCCACCTACTCAGGAGGCTGAGGCGGGAGAATTACTTGAGTCCAGGAGTTTAAGGGTGATGCAGGGAGCTATGATCTTGCAGCAGCCATGACTCTATCGCTAATCAAAATTTTTAAATGGGCAGATGACCTTAACAGACATTTCTCAAGACCAACTAATATATTAAAAAATCTTCAGCTTTTTTGCAACGGGTTTGCCGCCAGAACACAGGTGTTGTGAAAACTGCTCATACGATCCAAAATGGGGAAGGAAAAGACACATATCAACATCGTTGTCATTGGACACGTAGATTCGGGCAAGTCCACCACTACTGGCCATTTGATCTACAAATGTGGTGGCATTGACAAGAGAACCATTGAAAAATTTGAGAAGGAGGCTGCTGAGGTATGTGCAACAGCACAAAGGGGAAGCTAGTTCAACCAATACAGCGTTTACTAGTAATAAGTGATGGTGCTTTTCCCAAATAAAAGTTATCTGCATTTGGATGTTAACAGGTGAAATGACCTAATTAACTTTTTAATACCAATTCTGTTACGACTGTGTAAAGCCACTCGGGTTTAGCCAGTTGTAAAGTATGATTTCAGTCTGGAGTATTAATCATGTCTTGGTAACCACTATTAATCTTAACAGATGGGAAAGGGCTCCTTCAAGTACGCCTGGGTCTTGGATAAACTGAAGGCTGAACGTGAGCGTGGAATCACCATTGATATCTCCCTGTGGAAATTTGAGACCAGCAAATATTATGTTACAATCATTGATGCCCCAGGACACAGAGACTTTATCAAAAACATGATTACAGGCACATCTCAGGTTTGTGAGATTAATAACTTTGGGCATGGTTTTTACATTGGAAAAATTGGATTTGTCTTTTGTATCATCTAATGAGATGTTTTTTTCTTTAAAAGGCTGACTGTGCTGTCCTGATTGTTGCTGCTGGTGTTGGTGAATTCGAAGCTGGTATCTCAAAGAATGGGCAGACCCGTGAGCATGCCCTTCTGGCTTACACACTAGGTGTAAAACAACTAATTGTTGGTGTTAACAAGATGG
>CAUYPK010043904.1:0-17500 GCA_963574355.1 Loris lydekkerianus
TCCACTTCCATTCAGGTTAATACGAAGGATGTAAAGTCTCCATTTTTTTAATAGCTGAATAGTATTCCATGGTATACATATACCACAGCTTGTTAATCCATTCCTGGGTTGGTGGGCATTTAGGCTGTTTCCACATTTTGGCAATGGTAAATTGAGCTGCAATAAACAGTCTAATACAAGTGTCCTTATGAGAAAAGGATTTTTTTCCTTCTAGGTACATGCCCAGTAATGGGATTGCAGGATCAAATGGGAGGTCTAGCTTGAGTGCTTTGAGGTTTCTCCATACTTCCTTCCAAAAAGGTTGTGCTAGTTTGCAGTCCCACCAGCAGTGTAAAAGTGTTCCCTTCTCTCTATATCCACGCCAGCTTCTGCAGTTTTGGGATTTTGTGATGTGGGCCATTTTTGCTGGGGTTAGATGGTATCTCAGGGTGGTTTTGATTTGCATTTCTCTAATAGATAGGGATTATGAACACCTTTTCATATGTTTGTTAGCCATTCATCTGTCTTCTTTAGAGAAGATTCTATTCATGTCTTTTGCCCATCTTTATGAGAAATTAAAAGGCCTTTCAACAAAATATTCAGGTTTGTTTCCAGACACCCTGAACGCATACTAGCAAAGGAAGGCCCACCTGCTGGGAAATTTAAGATAAATGTGTTTTGAGAGTGATGAATTTCAGTCAGAGTTGGAGCAGGATTGGTTTTCAGAGCATTTGAATTTTCAAAAGAAGCTTTTTACTTTGTCATAAATTAGTGTTCAAGGAGAGATTGAGAAGACATGATATTTTAATGTTTAACGTCAGAAATGCATAAAAGATACAATTATTTAAGACTACTGTTCCTCAGTCAATATAATAGCTTGGTGCTATAAATATAGCAACAAATCTATTATTTATACAAGTAGCAGCTTCAGCTATGTCTTTTTCCAGTGTGCTGACATAAATGAACTTGGAGAACAGTGCAGCTGTACAGAAGAGGAACCACATCTATTATGTCTTCCTAATTTGAAAGGACTCTTCCTTCTTCCCCACATCCTTAACTATTCATACTCTAGAGCTAGGCGAAAAGTGTCCACATGGCCAAATGTGGTCTATCGTCTTGACCTTCGGGAACAGGGTGAACTATAAGGCATAGATCTTTGTCCACCCTGCTGCTGGACCTTAAAGACATCAAGTAGGTCCTGCTTGGGTCTGCAGAGGAGGACAGGTGCTGCTGTATAACTTCTAAGATGCTATCATTGGGCAAGCAATAGAGATAGGTCTTCTTTCAATCTCTGTGTTGTACGAGATGGAGAAAACAATTTTTTTCTCATAGAATTACTGAGAGGATTAAATGGTACGACATATGTAAAGCTGCTTTGATCACCAGAAGGTGTCAAACTAATACATAAGGTTTGTACTCTTTCATAGCTCGTAATTACCATTATATCTATGCAGGCAATCATTTTATTAAAGGAAGTCAATCTTTTCTGGCTAATATAGCCTTCTATATTGGCTTAAGTTTAAACCAGACAAAAGTTTGAGTTAATCTTTTAATGTGAAGAGCTAATCTTACCCTTTGGTGCACCCCAATGCTCCATCTACACATGGCTAACCATTTTCGTAGGCATTACTCAGACTGAGAACTCCTCTTTCTTTCTTTCTTTCTTTCTCTCTCTCTCTCTCTCTCTCTCTCTCTCTCTCTTTCTTTCTTTCTTTCTTTCTTTCTTTCTTGAGACAGAGTCTCACTATGTTGCCCTCTGTGGAGTAATGTGATGTCACAGTTCACAGCAACCTCAAACTCTTGGGTGTAAGTGATTCTCTTGCCTCAGCCTCCCAAGTAGCTGGGACTACAGGCGCCCTCCACAATGCTTGGCAACTTTTTGGTTGTAGTTGTCATTGTTGTTTGGCAGGCCCAGAGTGGGTTTGAACCTGCCAGCTCCAGTGTATGTGGCTGGTGCCCTAGCCACTGAGCTATAGGTGCCAAGCCAGAACTCTGTATCTTTTGCCTGGCATCCCCCACATGCCCTTATTTCACTGGTTCTTGAGGTGTTAGGGTCAGTAGGTGAAGTAAAGATATGCCCCATGACTGGGTGCTCACATCACAACTATAGTCCATAATGAGAGATGAGCCACACTCTACCACCTGGCTGAGACATGCAGGGCAGGTAGGTCTTCATCTACACTGCTGGCAAACCTTGGAGACAGGAGGTAGACCCTGCATGTGTCTGGAAAGGTGGAGCAGGAGCTGCCACGTCACAGGTATTGCTACACTGGACAGAGAAAGTGCTGAGAATCACTCCTCTGCAGACATCATTGTTAAAACTTTTATAACACGCAACAATAGTTATTCATTTTTTGTCTTTTTGCCTACTGTGAGCTCCCTGAGATACGCTCAGCCTATCTTTATCTACAATCCAGGACGGAGTCCCTGGCATAAACCGATGCCTAAATGAGCACAGGCTGGAGAAGCAAATTTCTAGGAGAAATGATGATGGTTTGGGAACCATGATGTACGATCAGAGTTTGAAGTGCTAGAGGATTTGACTTTGGTGCAATCAAGAGAAGAGGCATACTGGCTGTAGTAACATACAGGGAGGACTTTATGGTAGCAGAAGGCTTTGTTGTTCTCCATGTGGACTGGAGGATGGAAATTTCAGAGACAGACCTGGGGTATCCTGGGACTCTCTCCTTTATCACGCACTCTCATCTACTGGGTCATAACTCCTAAATCCTTCTGAATCCTATTTCTCCTCCATTTCCACAGCTATGGTCTTAGTTTTGGTCCACCTCTAAATTTCCTGGGCTTGTTCTACTTCCCTGCGTGTGGTCTCTGGGCGCTACAGCTCTCTTCTCTAGCCAGCTCAGCTCTTATTATGTTGTTCACCTGACTAAAATCTCCTCAAAGCTTCTCCACTGCCCCCAAATAAAACCCAACTTCCTTGGCTTGGGAATGAGGTCTTTGATGAGGACTGAGACATACTTTTCTTTACTGAATCCCCTTCCTTCCTGGCCCTCCAGGGAACCTGGCCTCATCATTCAAGATGCCGTTTGTAAGTCTACTCTTCTAGAAAGCCTTCTCCAACCCTTTCAGGCAGGTTCATTAGTCACGTCTCTTCTCCTAACACCTTGGCCTTTAGTGAAGTTTGATTATTTATACTGGTACCATTGTTACCTTGAGGAAAAGTAACATTCTGTTTATCTTTGTACCCCAAGTATGTTGTAGAATGAATAAAATAACTGCCTGTTTCATTCTCTCAAGCAAAGCTTTAAAAACTGGGCCATGCTTTGGGGGGTGTGGCAAGTCTTTGGTATTCATCAGGTTAGGCTGGTCTAGACTTTTATCATTTCTTTTCATTCTTTTCCTCCAAGACTCACCCCCTTAGGGTCTGGTGAACAACAAGGCAGGAGGGAGGCAGGGCGTCAGGTGAGTCACAGCTGTCATTTCAGGTAACCAGACTAGTCAGAAAGTCAGAGCTCACTTAATATGCAGACAATTAAACAGTCCAGGAGTTAAGTTTAAATACGGGAAAAGCTGTGGCCCCACTCCCACCCCAGATAAGCTGAGACTGTCAATCACAGTTAGAGAGGATTTCACGTCAGGGTTCATGTTATACAACAAGTGAATTCTATAACCAAAAGACTTGAGGAACATCCAGTCCTTTCTTGTGGGATGAGTGTTGGCAGAGCTTATGTTCCCAAAGCTGGCCACTAATGATTATTTCTTACATGAACAGAGTATCAACATTAATGTACCCTCTTACTGCCTGCATAGTTTTCCAGAGTATTAAAGAGGAAGGATTCTAATGTACTACTTTTATGAATCCATACTATATACTATGGAATCTTTCTGCAAAGTTTTAAAGCACTGGCCATCTGGAAAGTGAGAGGACCCACATCTAGGCTTTCCTTTAGTGAACCACAAAGGCAATGTAGAAAACCATCCTCCAGTGATCTCCCAAACTTAATACCCCTCCCTCAGTGTCTAGTCAATTACAAAGGCGTTTTTATGGCTAGAGAGAATTTATCTTCAAAAACAAGCTTTAACTTTGGTATTAATGAGATCCCGGAAAATTATGATCTTGTGTTATGATAAGTGAAAAAAAGGTCCTTTCATAGAAAACTCCTCTGTCTGACTAAATACTTCGTGAAATTTTGCACATAGGTCTAGATTTGCTATAGAATTAATTTCATGGGGAGTGAATTCAAGTTCTTTTTTTTTTTCACTCCTCAATGTAGTGTTTGACTATTTTATAAACTTTGCCGGAATTAATGCAAATAGGATAATTACTAGAGAGAACATGCAAAGTTACAAAACTTCTGCTTTTCTCTAAGAGTCTTGGGAAAGACCACGGTGATATAGAAGTTACTCTTACTGACATCTGATCTCAAGTACCCCAACAATGTAAAGTACGTAGATAGCTATCTTAAAACACAACACAAACTCTGTGATCTTTTAAAAATAATTGCCTACAAAAATCTAACAATCACATTTAAGGTTTGAAATGCATTATCTTCTAAAGGTGCTGATGACTGTGTTTTTTATGCATTTCAGCACATGCTGTGCAGTGTGAAGGATGTTGGTCAGCTAAACTTTCAACCTGCACATCATTTACACTAATATCTTAAGTGATTCACTTCCTCATGTAAATGGAAATCACATTACTATAATTCTGTAGTAAAAACCAGTGCTTTCAAATTAAAAATTCACCTCCTATTCTGTGCAGACACATTTCATCACAAGCAGGATTTATGAAGTCACAGGGAAGCCTGGTCTGCTCTGCCCCCTTTTCCCGGGATAATGAGAAACTTGACAACATGGCTTCAGGTTGGAATTAAAAGCCTCCAACTCATCTCACTCTGATTTTATGGGGCCAGGCTGCTGGGACTTCACAGGACCTTGCTGAAACGACCTGTCTACTTCAACTCCACGTGGTCCCAGTCTGGCTAGGTCTTTGGATCAAACCCTTCTCGTGTGAATACAGACAGCGTCTGGGAAACCGCGCTGTGGATGTCTCTACAGAGAATCACAGATGCTGTCAGGACCGAACTTCACATTCAAACATTTGATGCATTTTAAAAAGGGATTCGGCCTCAGACTCAAACAGGCAGATGGATCGTCTAACACTTCAAAGGCTTTAGCGGGGTTGCATTTTTTCCCTTTGTCCTGTAACCCATTCCCCTTCTTCGTCTCCTCCCCAACATACCTTTGCACAGTTGTAAAGGAAACGACAGAGTCATAATACTGAGAACACAACTGAACCAGTAAGAATTACTGGAACTCCCCTATGGGATCCTGAGCTTTTCCAGTTACAATATCAAGAATTCTAAGAAATCAGGGCTAGGCAGGAGAATTCCCAGAAACAGTGATAAGACTGAAGAATCACGGAGGGAATGCCTGGTTCTGCGTTCTGTGGTTCCCCTTCTAAGTTCGAACCTAATCTGCCCTCTGAGTCAATTCCATCAGCACAATGAGAGTATCCGAGACTGAAAGAATTGTTGATTTCACTCTGGTTCAAGCTATTTAGGAAAAAAAATCCAAAATCCAAAATGATCTTTTCCTTAAATGGCTTTATTTCCTCTACTATTGAATCAATTAGTAAATCAGAAACACAGTGCTGCTATGTTGTCTGTCCACTAATGAATCACCAAGGTTTGCACCAGTTGGTCACCAACATGGAATGCAGACATAGAATTTTCTCAGAGACATCTAGAAATAAGTGCCCATCCAAGCCAAGCCCTTGCCTCTGATGGGACCTGACGTCAAGAAGAAAGAGGCTGAAGGTTGTGGGGGAAGGCGGCAAACAGGCAAAAGTGGACTTCAGAAGTTTTATTCAGTTAATCAACAAATTCTCAGTATAAGCTGGGATGCCAACTCATCCCAAGTAATATAGGGGGAGAAGAAATTTTATTTGCACTCTACTATCCTGAAACGTAATAAAACCACTTCTAAATAGGTCAAATAAACCACATGTAAATACCCCAAATCAGATGGGCTAGGATTGTCAGGTATAGGAAAGGTGAGATGCACTGTGTCCTTAAGGAAAGGTATCTATTTAGGAGGTGATGGAATACACTTTTGGATGACCTCAGCAAGGGCTGAGCTAATGAAGAACTTTGTCTAGTAAAATACCATTTGTAAAAGGAAGGTGATTCAACCATTGACAGACACTCAAGCTGTTTCTATATTTTAGCTATTTGAATAAATATGAGAGTGCAAATACCTTTACAAAGTGATAATTTCATTTCCTTTGAATATGACCAGAAGAGATGCTGTAGTTCCATATACATATGGATATAAGTATAGATATAGGTATTTCTTTAGGAATTTCCATGCTGCTTTCTATAATGGCTGTACCAACCTACAATTCCCACTAACTACATTCAATGATTCCCTTTTTTGCCACTTTCAGCAACACATGCAATCACTTACCTTTTTGATACCAGCTTTCTTAACAGATGTGAGGTAGTATCTCACAGTAGTTTTATCATGCAATTCCCTGATTAGTGATGTTGAACAACTTTTCATGTACCTGTTAGCTATCTTTATAACATCTTTGGAGAAATCTATTTCAAGTCCTGTTATCTATTCAAGTCCTTTGACCATTTTTTAATTGGGTTCTATTTTTTGTTATTGAGTTGTACAAGTTCTTTATAAATCTGAAGTAGAAGCCCCGTAACTAATATTTGGTTTGCAATTTTTTCCCATTCTGTCAGTTGTCTTTTCATTTCATTGATTCTATCATTTACTGTACAGAGAAATTTGATGTAATCCCATGTATTAATATGCACTTTTGCTAGTGAATTTTTTACCCTAGCTTTTGGTATGATATCCAAGAAATCATTGTCAAGGCCAACGTCAAGGAGCTCTTCCCCAACATTTTCTTCTAGGAGTCTTATGGTATCAGATCTTAAATTTAAGTCTTTCATTCATTTTGAGTTTATTTTTTGTGTACAGTTTAGGATAAGAGTCTAATTTCATTCTTTTGCATGTAGCAATCTAGTTTTCTCAGCACCATTTATGAAGAGACTATTTTTTCCTCATTATGTATTTTTGGTGCCCTTATCCAAAATTAGTTGCCCATATATGTTTGAGTTTATAGACAAATGGATAAAGAAATCATGAAATCTGTATATTTTCACACTCTGAGAGAAATATTACCCAGTCTTTAAAAAGGGGGAGATGCTGCCATTTGCCACCTCAAAATATGTATAGACCTGGAAGACATTATGGTAAGTAAAACAAGCCAGACATGGAAGAAAAAATACTGTATATTCTCATTTAAATGTGAACTTTTTT
This sequence comes from Loris lydekkerianus, assembly GCA_963574355.1. NCBI lineage: Eukaryota > Metazoa > Chordata > Mammalia > Primates > Lorisidae > Loris > Loris lydekkerianus. The sequence goes on from CAUYPK010043904.1 coordinate 7,276, forward strand.
TTAAAAAAGGTCAAATATATAGAGATAATGAATAAAACAATGGTTACAAGGATGGGGAAAGGATATAAGTCAAAGGATAGAAATTAGCAAATATGTAGGAAGAACAAACGAATTAATATACAACATTAACCTACACTAATAAAGTGTTGTATTTGGAATTTTTGCTTATTGAGTAGATTATTGCTGTTCTTGCCTTGGAAGGAGGGGATGAGTAACCATGTGAAATGGTGGATACATTAGTTTGTTCCACTATTGTAACCATTTTACTGTATATATGTATCTTATAACATCATATTTTATACCTTAAGTATATATAATAATATTTATTTTAAAAGTAAGATGAAATGAACTAGATTAAAATCATACAGTTAGAACATCAGAGTAAGATTCAGAGTCCAGTTCTCACCAGCAACATCCCTATGATTTCCCCATGATGCTCTTCCTCTGTGTACTCCCATTATGTTCTGGGGATTTCACTGAATAAAAATCTATATGTCAATGTTCTCTATTTAATAAGAAACATTTTCTCATGCACATTCACCTCTTCAAAGCAGAGATACACAATTGACACATGTACTAACATATTTAAATATACTTTAAGAAGTCTAACCAAGATAGTAGGAAGATGATTGGACCTGGTTTAATCCTTTCAAGTCTTAAGTTAAATTTTATATATTGCCTGCATCCACAATTCAGGCAAAAGTATTTTACCTATTGACTGTTGTAATTTGCACAAGCTAGTCGTACCCTTTAAATTATGATTTGTATACATATACACACACATATATATACATCTGCATATATACAAAACCACACAATTTATAATGTACATGTTATATTCTAAAATGCCTAAGAATTGGCTTGGCACCTGTAGCTATGCAGCTAGGGTGCCAGCCATATACACAGGGGGTGGTGGGTCTGAACCTGGCCTGGGCCTGCCAAACAATGACAACACAACAAAAACAAATAGCTGGGTGCTGTGGTGGGTGCCTGTAGTCCCAGCTACTTGGGAGGCTGAGGCAAGAGAAAGGCTTAAGCCCAAGAGTTTGAGATTGCTGTGAGCTGTGATGCCACAGCACTCATACCGACATAGTGAGACTCTGCCTCAAAATAAATAAATAAATAAATAAAGTATCTAAGAATTAAAAAAACACATATATTAAATACCATTAAAAAAGCAAACAGCAGAAAAAGGAAAAAAATAATATACTGAAAGACAAAAATGTCTCATAGTCTTAAAATGTGAAGAGTTCTTAGAAATCAATAATAAAATGGCAAACACTAATTTTTAATGGACTTAAGGCATGAATGAGTTCTTTCTAAAATAAATAAAAATGACTAATGGAAACAAAACATCAATCTCAGTAATATTAAAAAATTGAAAATTAAAATGAGAAACTGTTGCTACATATCAAATGGAAGGTTTTTAAAATTAAAAATGTTTATTTAAAACATGTCAATGATTCAGTATGATCAAGGTATAAAAAAATGGGTATTCTTACACACTCATGGAGAAGATATGCATTAGCATAACTTTACTGACCTGAGAATTGAAAGTTCACATGAAAAGCATGGAAATGTTGTGGTATTTTTTTTACTAGGGAGATATTCAGAGAGAATACTACAGTTTTGTGGAGGAGAATGTTCATTACAGTACTGCTCAGAACAACACTGCAGTGGTAACAATTCAAAGTGTCCAAGTGAAATGCTTAAATGAAGATGGGCCCAGATATCCCAGGGGCTATCTTGAAATCAGTAATTCATATAAAGAGTCATTATGTCCCAGAAGTTTAGAACACAGTCTCTGGACTACAAACTGATCAAGTCCTACCATTCTGCCAACTATTAGTTTGTGGCCTTGGGCAAGGTACTTAACCTTTTAGTGTCTTAGCTTTCTCTAATATAAAATGGGGATAATAGTAGTACCTAATTCTTAAAATATTAAATAAATTAACATATTTAGTTAGAACAGTATCTGAAAAATAATAAGCATTTAAAAATGATAATTGTATATTTGAGATTTTTTTTTTTTTTTTTTTTTGAGACAGAGTCTCACTCTGTTGCTCCCAGTAGAGTGCCATGGTGTTGTAGTTCACGACAATCTCAAACTTGGGCTCAGCGATTCTCTTGCCTCAGCCTCTCGAGTAGCTGGGACGACAGGTGCTGGCCACAACACTCAGCTATTTTTAGAGACAGAGTCTTGCTGTGGCTCAGGCTGATTTGGAACCTGTGAGCTCAGGTAATCAAATATGTGCATTATGTACTAATATTAAGTAAGAAAAGCTGAAACCACTGAAAAATTATGCGGCATGGTGAGTTCACAATCAGATTTAAAGTATACATGCACACACATAAACACATAAGAAGGCTGAAAAAAGAAAAACTTGAAGAAAACATTCCCAGATATCACAATTTGGCTCCCAGTGTTTGAGTTATAAGTAATTAATTTTTCTGTGTTTTCCAAATTGGCCACAGTCATAAAAAATATTCCTCAAAAGATAAACAAGAATAAATTTTTTATATTTTAGTCTCAATTTCTTTTTTTTTTTTTAGACAGAGCCTCAAGCTGTCACCCTGGGTAGAGTGCTGTGACATCAACTCCTGGGCTCAAGAGATTCTTCTGCCTCTGCCTCCCAAGTAGCTGGAACTATAGGCACCCGCCACAACGCCTGTTGATTTTTTGGTTGCAGCTGTCCTTCTTGTTTGCAGGCCTGGGCTGGATTCAAACCCACCAGCTCAGGTGTATGTGGCTGGCGCCTTAGCCGCTTGAGCTACAGGCGCTGAGCCTTAGACTCTAATTTTTAGAGAAGAAATACTCAGAGGAAAATGAAACACCATTATGTATGAAATCATTAACACACAAAAAGAGTGCACAGAACCATCAGAAGGATTAAAAAAATAGGGAAGAAAAAAGAAAAGGGAAGGAAATGAGATAGGAGCAGGTAAAAATATCAAACAGAAAAAAAAAAAAAAAAGATAGGAAGAAATAGCAAGTAAGTATGTAAAGGCCTTGCAATAATAAGAACATAACACATTGTAGAGGACTGGCTTTGCTTTTCCCAAGTCTGCCCATAGAGTGATTTGCGGGTCACCGTGTTCAGCGCCTTCTTAACACCGAAATTTAAAATGCTGCTGCTCCAGGATACTGTTAGGAGAAAATGGTTACAGGTAACTGAGAAGCTGATCATTATCAATTAAGTTGTGCTCACTTGGCATGGCAGGGGATGTTCTGCAAAAGTGAGATAAACAGTTTCTTCCATCATTTTTCTCTTTATTTCCTTCACAGTACATTTATTTGCTGGGTTACCCAAAGTTTGGATAACCCCGGCATCCAGGAATATCCTGGGGAAGGGAAGAAAGAAAATGCAAATCTTCTCCTTTTATTAGGTGAGAAAAGAACCTAAACTAAAGAATGTGTAAAACAGGAGTGTTGCTTTGTACAGAGGAGAAATGTTTAACACTGAATATGAAAAAAAAAAAAGAAAGAAAGAAATTGTAGAATTAAAATGAACTTTTTAGGGTCCTACAATTGATGACTCAATAACATCGCATCTGTCCATAATGATAATGAGGGAAGGTATTCAACTTAGGGACAGCACGGATTCAGCAGATCACTACAAAATTCAGAGGAGTTTGGTCACATAGGAAATACTTTGGACTGATAGGCTGTGAACTTTGATAGAACTGGAAAGAATAAAAGGTCTTAAAATGGGGTCACTCCAGTGCACAAAAGGCAGACCTCTCACGTCAGGGTCAACTACATTACGCTGGCTGAGAACGCTCGGGATTAGGCGAGCGACTTTGGACAAGCTACTCAATCTCCTCTGGCCTCCGTGTTCTTGCTGTAGCACCTGGACAGTAGTACACAGAGTGGATTACACAGAACAATATGTGCAAGATGCTAAGATCGGTGTAAATAACAGCTGAAAACAGTCTAAAAAATTACCAAAGAAAATAATGGGTTGTTAGTTTGTAACTGTCAGAAAATGCTTCTGGACCCTGAGAGTGTCAGATTTGGGAAGATGAGGCTATGCAGAAGGCACCAGACAGATCAACCCCAAGGACACTCTTCTGGTTCAAGGTGGAATTCTGTTAGGCGCAATCTAAATCAGCCACCAAAGGGTTATTTTAGCCATGTGTTACTCTACCTGTCTTTGCTGGCAGGGTGACATTAAATGCAAAACTCAGGAAAATGAAATTGGCTAAGCTTTTGCCCATCAGAGGATAGCACCTTTTATGAGCAGTCTCCAGTGCACTCTGGGAATTGTGCCTGTCGGATGTTGACCTAGATATGTTGCCACGTGAACTGATGCTTCTCTGTCACTCTTGCTGTCTGGAGGGTGAATGAATGAAGGAATAAATAATATGCATTTGACCAAATTCAATACCACCTGATTAATTTGAAGCAAGTGATTAAAGACCCTTTCTTAAGCATTCACTTGCAAAAGCAAATGCTCGCTCATGGGTTCCCTTACAAATAAGTATAATGTACTTACGTACACACACCCCCACATTGCACACGCACACCACACTACACACACACGTCACCATGTTTTCTCGTCACACTGCTCCACTCAGATGAATTTCCTTTACTATTCTCATTGTCGGGTTGGGAAGTAAAATTTCCAAGGTAAGTTTCACACATACGTGTTCTCTAGGTTCTGTGTTCTTTACAGCGCATGTTTACATTCCCATGGCAAGAAGAAAAACAGAAATCAAGGTGAGAACGCTTCTTTTGCTATTTCCTTTGCTTTTCATGTGAAACAAACAAGCTGTATGCCATAATGGGAATTCGAGATGGCATTGGGGAGGTTGCCAATATTTAGGGTGTGTGTGTGTCTGTCTGTTTTCTGCTAGAGTTGCTATAGTAGAAAATACGAAATAAAATCCAGCAGGTCCTGACGTTAAATTTTGGACACCAAACTGCATTTAGGGAGAGCAGAATTACCAGGCTTCCCCGAGGACCTGGTCTCATGTCTCCTGAGGCCGCTAGCTCAGCTGCAGCAAGCTAATAAGGTTACCCTGAAGCAGATGCGGTTGTTAATACAGATGTGGTATGAGACCTCCTGAGGCAGGTCACAGTCAGGGTAACTCACGGTCATGTGCAATATACTCATTATGAAAGCTTGTGACGGGAGTACCTCTAACCGGAGGCCTCCTGGTACGTCACGTTCCCTTTGTCTCTGATCCCTCTTAATTCACCTGATGGAAGGCAGGCTCACACCACACACACACTCGGTGATTGAGGGCAGTTCATTCGGGACATTTTTCCTTCTACACAAAGGATTTTAAATCATTCTAAGGCATTTAAAATTGTTTGGGAAGTATGTTTAAAAAATCTCATGGAAATTGAGTGTGACAGCTGCTGAGGGGGTCCAAAAAAAGGCAATGCCACTATGATGGACACAACGGAGGGGGACAGCTGTCGGCAGGTTGCTCCAAGGTTCACGGCGTGTGGTGAAATGGCTAATACTGTGGATGAAGCCTGATCACAAATAAAATGGTGTGTTTCTATGGCTCTTCTCACTAGTCACAGTCTAAATAAATGCTTTGGAGAGACAGATATAAACTGGATTTAATTTTTACTTAAAATTCTTTTGAAGAGAGTGAGGTCATTTGGGACCTAACAAAATCAAAGGCTCCCTGAATGAATGGAAGGTATCATGTACATGGCACACTGAAGTAATGACTTTTAAAGCTGCAGGTTGGTCATCTGACTAAAAGCAAGAGCTGACTAATATGCAGATGGGGGTTAAGCACTAAAAAGTTCTGATTTGTCTGATATTTTCAGACTAACAGGGCATTCCACGTCTTTTGTCACTGATATTCTGATTTCTAGCCCTAGAATACAGAAAAGCCCATTGACTTCCAAAATTCCCCAATCACTTCGTTAGCAAGGATGGCGGGTTACAACATGAGAAATGGTGACTTCTGGACACATGGGAACTGCCTTCTATGGGATTTTCAAACTTCCCAATCCTCGGGGGATTAGGGGTACAGGATAAGAAATGTACGGAAAGTTAAATCTCCTCTGTAAATCATGTTTTCTCAAGAGAAACTATTGCTGTGGTTACCTTTTAGCTCATCTGAACCAATTTTCCTTTCTCTTTGTGTGGATGTGATGAGAACAATAACTGTGCTCCAATTTGAAATCAAATGTCCAATGTCCAATGTTACAAATAGTAGTTCCAAATAAGTTAGACTCGGTCAAGGAAAAGGCCTTCACATTCACCAGTGCAGATAACTATCATTCTAAGATACTTGCAAATGAAATACAAAAAGAAAAAGAGGCAAGTTTCAATCAAACTAAACGTACAAATTGAAGAAAAGAATAATAATTGAGGAATATGAAAGCAAGATATGACTTCAAACCCATCACGCATGAATCTGGGATGCTGTGCGAATTCAGAAGGCAGTGCTTCTAAATAACTTTCTCATCACTAGACGTATTTCTGTAACCCATAAAACCATCACCTAAATTTACTCATTCATTCATTCAGCCCATTAATCAATCATCCACTCCACCAATCATGCATCATTTCAACAAACTTCTCTTGCTGCCAGTACATGTTTAAGTATTTTCTGTAAGATACTAAAAATTATAAAGCAAGTTCAACAGAGCTTGGCCATCAGACCGGCCAGTTTGCTTCCCGATACAAGAATATAGTGACAATGACCACCCATGATGCTTCAATGACAAAGTCCATATCTAACTTGTGTCTGGGTTTGAGATTGAATGGGGTTCCCAGAAGGAAAACAAAATAGCAATTAAAATAAAGTCAGTGATCTCTGTGCCTGGAGTATTTTCACCACAGAAGATACCTATAATTTAGGTACAATTCTTTCAGCTGTGTCTGACAGTGGGCATTAGGTCAGATTTTTGTTCTGTAGTTAATAAGGCCTGAAGGGTTTAATATGCTCAGACTCGATTCACCTGAGCCTTAAAAATGTTCATTATTTATTTTAACGATTAATCCAGAGATCAAAATAAAATAGCACTTGCATATATTTTTCAAAATTGCCTCATCTCCATTTCACTCTTCCATTAGTACAGAAACAGTGAAGAAGAGGCTATCATTCAGGATCACAGAGCAAGTGAGTAGCTGAATTAGATCCACAGTGCAAGCTTTCTCATCAATGATCCAAGGCTGCGATTGATTTTAAATTACCAAAGTTAGCATAGTCAATAATATCAGAGGTGAAAACACAGCGTAGCATGAGAAATAAAATGGATCCACACATGTTCTGTGAAAGGCAGCTATGACCTGCATCAGACAGAACAGTGCCAGCTGTCACCTACCCAGATAACCGCCTTCTTTATTTTTGTAATAAGTTGATAGCAGTATTTTTTATGATGAAGATGGCTCAGAGATGTAAAAGTTTCTGGATACACTAATTAGAATGAAAATCAGCCTGGTTTCTAACAAGCCCCTTTTCAGCTCCCTGTTATTGGTTTGGTCCGACACCATCCCCTGCAGTGTGTGGAGACAGGCCAGGAGTATGAGGGCTGCAGAGCAGAGCAGGAAGAAAATCAACTGTGAAATTGGTAATTTTATTGAGTTTCACGGGGGGCTTTGTTGTTAAGACACAATGCAATTGGAACAGAATGCCTGTGGTAACACCATATACACGGTGCCCATTTCACGGCCAAAGGTAAACTGCCTCTAACCAAAAGTTACATCCTCAAGGCATTCTGCCAAGTGGAAAAAAAATGGATCTGGTGTAGGGTGAACGGCCATGGTCCAGGTACAGGGGCTCTGACAGAAGCACGGGTCAGATGAAGGAGTGTGTGGACAGGACCTATGTGTGTCTTTCCCTCCTAACATCTCAAAAGGTTCCATTTCTAGATGGGGCCTGCTGGTTTGGGTTTAGAGAAAGGCTATCTTTTCACTATAAATGATTGGAAGGCCCCAGAAGGAGTATGTGAGAAAGACAGGGGCAGAAGGAGAGGACAGACCGAAATGTAATGCCTGAGCAGCTGAAATCATTTGGTGCTCATGATCCCCCAGGTAAAATAAGAATTAAACGTAGCTAACAGGATACTACTCCCAGTTGGAAAAGATCTGCTTGCTGGCCGTGTGAAAGTAAAGTTAACAATTGGTGTTTTGTTCGAGGGTGGTATTCTCCCCCAAATCAAAGAAAAAAAAAAGCTCAAAGTAGAAATATTACGAATGAATAAAGTATGCTGGTTAACTATGTAAATGCATTTGCAATGTGGGCTGCCCCCTCAGTGGGTTAATTTGGCTTCAGATGGAAGGATGTCTAAAGGTGTTGCCGGAGCTGAGGTTGGTCAGGGTGGCCAACCCTAAGGTTAAACAGTGGTAGAAGTAGGAACACTTTTATTCTGCAAGATGAGAGAATGTACATAAACACTTTGCTCTCAGGATGGCACAGGAGTCCAAATAGCAACTCTGTTCCAGGAGGGTTTCCCTCCTTATCACGCATACTGACCACATTTTTTTGCATGGATAAAAACTGGGAAAATCAGAAGAGTCTGGTGTGTTATCTCAGTTTAATTTAAACCATGTGTGGATGTAGCAATGCTACGCTTTTCTATTGGGGGACACATCTCAGGGTATTTTTGCCCTCACCCGGGTACTGAGTTGTCACGGTTGGCTTCCCCCACACAAGGGAAGCATTTGGGTCAGACTGTGTGTGAAAAAGGAAGAAGAAGGTGGGGGCATTGCTCAGAGATCACACAGCTGCCCCGCCCTCGGCCCCCAGGGGGGAAGCACTCAGTTCTCTATTCATAATGGAAGTGACAGAAGATGACCAGCTGGCATTTTTTGCTCTTATTTATTTTTGTAAATCAGAATACTAGTTACACCCACTGGTACAGGGTAAGCATAATGCACCTGGACAGGTCTACACTTCCAGAATGCAGAGGAGGTGTAGGAACTCATTTTCCATAGCAATAACATTAAACGTTGACACTGTGCTCTTTCCAAAAACTACAACTTGTGTGTTCATGTGTGGCCAAGTGTGCCAGAATGTCTGCACACACCCGTTTCCCTTTCAAACACACGTTCACACCGAAGCTCTCTTTTAACCCCCGTATGTTCTTCTCAGTCTTACTTACTGTATTCTAGGCTTCTTTTCCTTTTCAAAATGCAATTAATATGGTTGCGTGTTAAATGATTCAGTGAAAGTAAATCTTTTATATTCAGGTAAGCAATTCAGCCTTGTAAGGTTTTATGGGAATTAGATTTTTTTGAAGTCTGGGTTGAGCAAGCCCATAACTCTGACAGAGCCCTGCAGGCTCTTGTCTTCACCTTCAAATCATAAGACAGAGAAATCAAGCTCCCTCTGTGCTCTCAATTATACCAAAAAACACGGAGCAGAAGTCTTCAGTAATTCAATCCCTGTGGAAGCTTCTTCACACTGTTTGCGCTGTTGGAACTGCTGACAGCAGCAATCCCACGATCCCCCGGTAGACTGTCAGAGTTGCTCAGACCGCGCGAGCGGCACTGTTCTGTCCCCTGGCGCCTTCTCCGGAGACCTCGGAGCACATGCATGACTTTTGATGCTTGCCTGATACAGTGGCCAAGAGGCCAACAGACATCACAATGAGAGTTCTCATACCCGTACAAGGTGCTTTGTACTCCAAGTAATAAGTTCTGTGGCTACATGTGGGCCTGAGTTGGTGTAATTTAATCACAAGTACAGCTGCATAAACACTGTACTAAGGAATGTCTGCCTGCAATTGGATTCTTTCTTTGAAAACACACTGTAGAAAATTCCTGAGTGCCATTTTCCATATGGTTAATGAGCAAATGTATCATGACCAGCTTTTAAAAAGTAATTTGAATTTATGAGTTGCAGTGATTCTAGCACATGTGCACAAGAAACCACACAGACCCTGGGCTCCTCCTTATCATGCAACACCATTTCATTGTTTTCTGCCAAACGACACCAAACAGAACCATTCTGTGTGTTGAAATGGCTTAAATCGCCACTAACAGCTGATAGCCAACATTCCAGCAACCACCAACCTCCTTGAGTCTCTCTCCCCCAACAGTATTATAGGTAAACTGGTCCGTATCACAACATAAAAGAGCTCTCTATTTTAAAAAGTTTCACTTTCTAGATTCAGATTTGAGAGATTCTTTAAAAATAACTTTCCCACCCCAAACTCTGCTGTTATACTGGATTCAAGTTTCTCTATGCTTTTTAATGAAATAAAAGACAGAGGTAAAGATTCTTCTACAAATCAAACCTGTTGCTC
>CAUYPK010043904.1:22500-25000 GCA_963574355.1 Loris lydekkerianus
TTGTGCTTCAGAATTCACATGTATATCAAAACATAGACTTTTTTAGGGGAATCAGAATCTAATAAATGAGGGCTGCAAACACAACCACAAAAAAACTAAGCCATGAATAACTCAGAATAACTGCATTTTGCTCACCTCACACACACTCCAAATTAGAAACCATTACTACTCATCGAAGACTTGCTCTCAATAGCAGTTAAGCTTCTTTGAAAGGATTCCCTGTTGTATAAAAAGTATGCCAGACTTTGACTGCCAAAATCAATTAGTCACATTCATTATGCCTCTATTTATTAATGTTGTACACTTTATAACGCACATGCTGATGGAACAAAAGAAAGTTATGAAATATCAAATATGTGTTATGATGAAAATCAGAGCAAGAGGAGTAACGATCTTTAGTCTCTAACTGGTTACAAAGCCACTGTAAAGATTAGATTAGTGGTGACAGATTTATAATCCTTTCCAAAACGTAATCCTTCCTAGTTCAGATTTTGCAATAGAAAAAGTATGCGATTGGTTACAGGTTATTGGCTCCAACCGTTATGTTCATGAGACTATTGTGCTTCTGTCTCCTGAAATCCAAATACAATATAATCTTAACAGATGCAATTTTAATCTGTATTGCAGCGTAATAATAAAATGGGGCAACATAAGGCTCCTTACTGATATAGGGTTCAGAGTTAATTCTTTATGCTAAGAATGACTGACTGGTATTAAAAACCGGCAAATAATTAAACCTGATGCTAAAATGAATGAAGAACAATCTTGGCATTCTGGCAGCGTAGATTTTGATGGAATTTGCTGTCAAGCATCTATTCTGAAACTTTCCATGTGAGACAAAAACTATAACTTGTCTCCCTGCAATAAAGCATTGTATTCTTTAACTCCCCTCAAGTATTACAGCATAGAAGTTGACGTAGACCATAGGACACAGTCCTTTTTAGGGAGGTGGCGAGGAAGAGGTAGAGAGTACATGCCTTATTGGTTTTAATTGAAAAGATTATTGTTTCTTAAAATTAAAGTTCAAATTTATAGAGTGACAATGCAGATATACTAGAATATTTAAAGTCTGAAGGGGGGAACCACACATTTATTTAGGGTGGAAATGATAACAGACATTCAATAAATACATTTCCCCTGCCTCCTAGGATTAGCTTCTAAAACGCTGCTTGTGGCTTCCACCCCAGCACGCCGTACTTTCCAAAAACTCAACTAGCTCCCTGAGCCTCTTTCTGCTGCTGATGTTGGCAGGCACTACTCTCTTCCACCAACTGTGTGTAAAGAAACCTCCTCTCCCGTTGCTACTATGAGATAGTCCAGTCCAGTCCTGCGTTTCAGTCATGACCTCTATGCTTTCAAATTAGTTTCTACTTCAAAAAGCTTGCTGGCATCAAACTGATTTCCTTTTAGGAATATTATTCCCTTCTACTAAATCCCACTTAGCTCTTCTTTGCCCTGAGCTAAACAGACCTGATTTATCAGTCTTCAAATTGCATTCTTAAAGCACTTTTTAGTACCTAAGCACCCAGGTACTGTGGTGATAGATGTTAGTAAGCGCGTTTCGGAGTAGATGAGACATGAAAGAGAATGGGTGGAAAGCTGACACGCTAAACAAAAATTTCAAATACAAATGGAAGGAGAGTTCCTTTCCTTCCAGTTCCAGTCTTAGTCGTAGCATATTCTGTTTACTCCTAAATCTCTCCCTAAAGTCTCAGCTGTCTTTCCTGGGTGATGCAGTCATTCAAACCAAGCTTTGAACATGAGTTCAGAAGCTGACTCTAGGATGTGGCACAAGGTATCCACCCATTCCTGTAAAATCCTCCACTCTTGGGCAGATACTCTGTTAAAGTGGTATGAATAAAAATATCAAGGAACTGAAGTTGCACGGTGCTTTTAACTTAGACCTTTTCAAACTATGTCACAGAAATATGCACATGGGTTGTACAAAAATCTTGTCGCAAAATATTCCATTCTTTTGTCCAAATTGACCAGATTTAATAATTAGCAGGAACACATTAGATGCCAGTGAGAATGACGTGAGTCCTAGAGTGATGCTGTGGGACATATATTTAATTTTTATTAAAGTATATACATCCCCACAGCTTGATTCCTTCCAGGCCCAGGGCTAGTGAACCTGTGCTAACTTCCATGGCTGACTGAACACACAGGTTAATCAGGGGATAGGTGCTGGTTTGCAGGAGGCCAGAATGCAGACACTTCCTGATTATCCCCACACACTTTTTGAACTGTGCATAATTCTTCTGACCTGAACACCTTTCCCTCACCACACATGCCATCCTAAGCCTGTCTCCCCTCCAATCCTTGCTAAATTTTTTTGTAGCCACCCATTCCCAAGGCTGCTTTCTGGTCAGGAATAAACTCTGGGAACAGGTTTTCTTGTCACCCTATGGTTTAAGGCAAACCCACTCATTGCCCTTCTCCTGTTGGGCTCTAACAGCTATAAATGTTGCTCTGATATACAGCAGTCCATGGGTGTTTT
>CAUYPK010043904.1:30000-145319 GCA_963574355.1 Loris lydekkerianus
CCTTCCCTGGCCAAAAACTGCAAAAAAAAAAAAAAAAAAATAGAATTAGACAACATGAGTGCTATCAGGCACATGTCTGTGGCTTGTGGGTTTTCATACACTGCAGGGTGTGTGATTCTGGATTTTAAACATCATTCAGAGCAAAGCTATTGTCATTGAAATCAATTCGCTTTTCAACAATATATGAACATAACAACTTGCTACTTTGCAGAACCACAAATGTACCTATGCTGTATAGGCAGTCTCCGAGTTACAAGCACTTGACTGATGTACAACTTGCACTTATGAATGGAAACTATTATAGGTAACAGGTAAATGTACCCATTCCAATTCACATACAAATTCACCTGAAGAACAAACCTTCCTAACCTATCTTGTTTGTAACCCAGGGACTGCCTGTACAGTTCACCTGTTAGTAGTTGTGTAAAGCTGTGTCCTGTACTCATATTTACACTGAATTTATCCACTTTTGTTCATTGCCTATTTCCCATCATTTCCAAATAATTCTGAAATGGAAACATACTATGTTCCAGTATGTTTCACAATAGTTTGTTTCAAGGGAATAACTAGTTTAAGTCCTTACTATTTTTAATGAAAAGATCAAACTTTATCTAAACGAAAGACAAGTTTTGTTGCCTAGAGCATGATATCCACATCAGGCTTTGATGCATTGACAGCAAAGCAATTGCTAAGAACATTGTGGTACAGACTCCCTAACTGAGCAACTGGTTCAAGTGTGGAAAGATTAATACTGTGCCAGCTGAAAGTGATGTAGAGAGATTCAAGCATGTGTAAGTTTATCTCCAGATAAGAATGCACACTAGTCCTGGCCTTTTGGGGCCAGCTGCTCAGGCCTTAATTTACTCATCTGTATAATAAAAGCAAAGATAACCACCTCATATCATGGTCCAGTAGAATGAGTGACTGACAATTCCAGGGCAATAATACCTCGTGCACTCAAGGCATATTTGCTCCAGTTTGGTTCTTACCCAAATCAAACAAACTCCAGACTGTCTGACATGTATTTCTTATGACGTATACTTCTATCCGTGATCAATCATTAAACCTCTACCAATAGGCAGTTGGACGTTGGATGTAGGGGTAAGAGAGTAGCTCATAGCATTTTACAAAGTATTTGTTGGTGGTAGCGACGTACATGTTTGTGTGTGTGTGTACATGTGTGTATGTGTTTGTTTCAAATTTAGGAAAATCATGTTTCATATACAGAACTGTCCTGGAATTTAGAATGTACAAGTTGGTTATTCTGAGCAATTTGATTAAATTTAACCACAGAAATCTCGTCCAAGTCCTAATGAAGCAGCAATTACATCTATAAAGGGATCCAAGCCAAAAAACATCTTTTTCCAATATCTCCCTTTCAAACTTCAGACTCCAAAAGAAGCTCCCTGGTTTTCATTTTACTTCTGTACATGTCTCTGAGCTGCCGGAAACGACATTGAACACAAAGCAGGGACTGTCGCCCCAGTTAGTCTGTGGTGAAAGAGACTGGCAGGGGTACGTGTCTGTACATAGATGTGCACACATGCACGTCAAACACATTTAGATGTTAAATACACAAAGAAAACTATAAAAATTACTTCTAAAGAAGGACCATAAAAATAGAAAAAACATAGTAGTTAAGAGAAAACATGAATAAGAATTTGGAAATCAGTCATACAATTTAAGACCTCTGAATGTACACCTGTAAATGCTACTTTATAACATGTTAGCTTAAGATAATAGACTATGTAAAACAGACTTTTTTTTTGCGGTTTTTGGCCAAGGCTGGGTTTGAACCCTCCATCTCCAGTATATGGGGCCGGCGCCCTATCCCTTTGAGCCACAGGTGCCGCACATAAAACAAACTTTTTAAGGAAAGTTAAAACTACCTTTCATTTAGACATGAAATCTCTTCTTTTTTTGCCCAAAACAAGCCCATGAAATGTGGAAGATTATGATTTTTTTCCTAAAAGACACACAGGCACACACAATTTTATTCAATGTCTCATTAGGAAGGGAAATTAAATTATTTCATTTAAAGAGGTGACAGTTACCCCAAGTGACCTGGACGTAGAAAGCAATGGTTATCCTACTCCAGCTTTTCAATATCACCTCAGCATAATGATGCAGTGGTCTGGGATACAGGAGATACAGAAATAATATCAAAAGCAATTCTTCACATTTGGATCTCACCACGTCAAGTGCAAATAGTGAACTTAAACATGAAAATACAATTTGCTCCTTCTAAAGTATACATTTTTATCTCCTGCAAAAAAAAAAAAAAAAAAACAAAAAAAAAACCCCACATTCATTTCCAATGCCTGAAGGTAAAGAGGTTGGCATCTATCATAAGTGCAGAGAATGTCTGAAGGATTTAGAAGCAATCTTTTCATAATGCTTCTTTGGGTGAGGAAGTGGAGTTATGAGTTACTCAAAATTCATAAAGATTATTAAGTTTACATCCTCACAGAAGATGTGCTACCCCGGTATCTCTCCACCAGACTGTTAGCTTTCCAGCCCCAAACTATTGAGGACCTGTCTCTGGTTCAGGACATCCATCCATTTCATGGCATTAGTGCTGGCTGCATGAAATAAAGGTTCTATCCCACTCAAAACAACAAAACAAAACAACAACGATAACAAAATAAATTGCTCTCAGTGAACCAGTCTGCAAAATCCACACTGACATCAGAGCGCTCATTCTGTCCATATGAGCAAGTGATTCGTGCAAGTGATTTTAACTGGTAAGTAAATTCCTGTTTCAGCAGGTTGACTCCAGATTATCAACATGAGCCTGCTGGGCTATTTGAATGATTGCTCAAGCCCCCAAGGGTCAGGGCCAGGATGGATTCTGCACCCACAGCTGTGATCCCCCATGGTGACGAAGGCTCCTAAACAATAGTCAGCTCTCTTGCTTGATGAATTCCAACCTTTCAGCTCATCTAAACTGAGCCTATGGGCTTCATGTTTTTCCTTGTCTTCTCTTAGGTCCATGGGAAGTTATGAAACATATTTTTCTAGTCCTCCCAGGAGCAAGGCCAGGTTCACAATTTGACCTCAGAAACATAGCAGCCCCGAAAAACCAGCCAGCCTGATAGAGCTGAGCATTAGTGCTCTCTGCCTGGGCTACACAAACCATAACATGCAGCATGGAGCTGTGTTACTTATGGGAAATGACAAGCAATGGATCAATGGGGGGAAAATAATGGGATTTAATCACATAAAAATATCACAATCACACAGTTCCCTTTCAACAAGCTGGCCCATCACAGGTGAGAGCACAATGTTCTTATAAAACTAAACACCTCTAATTTATAAGGGAGCTGCTTAACCAGCTAATTTAATCAGATTAAGTTATAGGATTCTTGACACACCCAGAGATTCTGGTTCCCAGCATGTCAATATCCCCCTAGGGAATGATTTCAAACAAACATACAAAAATATCTATCTATGCATTAGATAAATGTCTTAGATGTGTGAGGAAAGATCCCAGGGACAGTTCAGGCTCATATGAAAGACTGTCACAGACTAATTATGGACACTGCTGCTGAAAAAAGAAGGCTGACCCTGCAGTCTTATTTACACAATTTCCAGCCAGAGGGTTGTAAAGTGCAGCCCCAGTGGGGGCATTTCTATCTGAAACCCAAGGGCACCTGCATTAAGGAAACTGGTGTAAATGAATCCCTTTGCTCAATGACAGAAGAGAAGGCACAAATACTTCAATTATCTTGAGATGGAATGCCTGTGCTGACCTTCTTGGAGTATGCATAATGAGATACAGTGATCTCTTATTTATTTAATAATATTATTATTGTTTACACTTTACTATGCATTCAATTAGAAGGAGGACATTTTGCAGCAAGAATGATGAGCTCTTTAGACATAAGGCAGTGATCAAAAATTGCAAAACTTCAGCTTTCAAAAATAGCCTAAGTGACCTCTTGCAGTACTCTGACCACTCGGCAGCAAGCAGGAGGCAACCCCTGTGAAGAGCAAATTCTGGCAAAGTTCTCTCTTCACAGATGATGCACAGCTTAAGCTATAATGAGTTTTTGGGTTACAAATGCTGAACGCATTAATATTCCTTGATGATAATTATCACAGTATAAGCACCTTTCCCAATGTGAGTAGCATAAAGCAACTGAAGCAGCATTTTTACTACATTTGAAACAAGCTGGAAAATGGGATTTTCTACTCTTGTAACCTGAGGTCAACATACATCAAGCATTGCATATTAAATACACCTATAGGCGACCCCACTTCACCTTCCCTCCCTTCTGCTTCATGTAGACTTAAAGCTCCCTCCTCTGCCCATCCTTCATTATGATATTCTTGATAGGAACATATAGGTGATATACATCATCTCAAAACAAAATGCATTTCCACCCCATCATAATGAATCCTATGTTTCTTCTTAAGAGAATACAAATAGCAAGTTAGATCAGCAAGCTGTGTTTATAGATGACGTGTGTCTCTGTGCAGTTTGAATGAATACTGCGGTCACTGGCTGCATATAAAACAGGAAGAAAATTAGAGTCTCACACATAGGCTCCTTGAAGAACCAGACACACATTTTGTACAGACCTCAACCAGTCTCCACCTTTACACCTTCACAACTAATAATACTATTACATATTAAAAGGTTTAAATGTAAATTCAGCCCTACCAGCATGACAGTAATGAGGTCAGCAATATTTTTGTGTGAGCCTTCTAGAAACCAATTTTCATTCCCAATTAAAAGAACAATTATTGCTATTTGGATAACTATCAAATACTATAAGAAAAACTGATAAAGATGATCTATTAGGCATCATACCAATGTACACAACAGTATCTGTCTTCACATTCAATATTTGCTAGAGCAAACCCACCATAGAGCCTGAAAGATTTCAAGATACTATATCCCAATTTGATTTGATAATATCCCGTGAATGGACTATCCATTGATTTTCTCTCATCTCTCCTTCTTCCCCTCCCCCTACTCAGTAAAAAACAGAAAACATTTATTATAAAGCTCAAGTGATGTTAAGACTTTTTTTTTTTTTTTTGGTAACATGCTATAATGTCTTATTAGTATTCTATGTAAACAATCCCAAAAGCACTTTGACTTAACAGTGACAAAATAAGAGCCAGTTTGGGCCCCTAATCCGAAGAATGTGAATTGATTTGGGGTATCGTGTAGATGTGAATCTGCTGAACTCATTTGTACCACATTACCCCACACTTCATTTAGGAAACATGCTATGCTGCAATTGCTTCAAGTCCTCCAACATCATTTTTACTTAGGTGCTGCAAAAATGTCTTAAGTCTCATTTGAATAGATGGTAGGGTTATGAGGGAACCTTTGCTAAATATTTAACGGCACTATCGGCTTATTAAATACTATAATGTGAAAGCCGTGATAGCGTGATATACGGTGCTTGCCTCTTTTTTTTTTTCAACTTAATGCTGGTGCTCGTTTGGAACACTCTGCAAGCCTATTCATCAGTAGAACCGATGCATTTTAAAAAGTCCTCGTTTACTAGCAGATAAATGTGGTTAGAGAACCTTTTTAGTATAAAAATGACTGAAAACCTATTCAGTTGTACTGTGCAAAATGTGCCTAACTATGGCTAGAAATCAAATGCTCACAAAACATTTAAAGGCCATTTTGAAATAATATCCAAGAGCAAAGAAACACAGCTTGGGAATGTTAGAAGATAGGGTATGTTTTGGTTCACTGGAGTATAAGTGCACCACAACAAGGCAACAGATTCGCAGACAGCTGATGAAGTACACGTATTCATAAAATCTGCAATAATACTTCAAATACATATCCTGTAATGAGATTACCCTTAGGACTGTGGCTTTTGGCCATAACATTGTTGGCAGGTGACTTCATTTGCAACTGCTTATAATTGACTTTAAACAAAAAAAGGATCAAACTTATTTTTGCATTAGGATTGGTTAAGCTATCTAACTAAAATCCTGCATTAAAAAAAAAACATTAATTAGAATATTTTAACTTGTTACGGTGGGTAGAAAGTGGGCATTCTCTCTGAAAAGGTATTTGTATTCTCATAGCGACATAATATAGACTAATTTAAAGAAAACTCTCTTTCCACTGGAGGCCTACAGAGTGAGCATTTGTTCTGTAAACACTGTAACAATGATTATCTGTCCTCCCGGTTCTCAGTGGAGACTCTTGCTTTTGAAAATGTCTTGTGGTGACTTACTAAATTCAGGCTATTTCAATTAGTATTACTGCACATTAAAAATTAATTGCATTACTGAGTGGATTAAGGTTTAAATTTCAATTCTACAGTATGTGCACTAGAAATGACAGCCCAAAATCAATGCTCTTTGGCCCCCAATCGGAAGTATGTGTGGTCAAGTAGCCTGGGACTGGCGTCACCGGCCAAGCAGTTTTAAAAGACTTGATAGTTCAATTGAAGGTGTGTCAGTTCTAATTCTAGATTTTAGTTTGAATGCTGCACAATAGCCCAGCCTTAGAGAAAGAAAAGCAGAACAACAGCTGCACCAACAATTTGAAAAAAACAAGTAGACACAGGTACTAAAATGACACCAACAAAAGACTTCGCAGTCATCCCAAATTCACATATAATTATCCCTCAGTTAAAACCTCCTTCATCATTCTGTTCAATCAGAGCACAGGGCCTCGAACTTCAATCCACAGTATTTTGCTATTTGTTTTTGGGTGAAAGCTGCTCGACTGGGGCAGGAAATAGGTTATTTTGTAAAGAGAAAAACTACCAGTATATACAATATTCATAATGACTTTATCTATGTCTTAAGGAATCCTAAGAAGATATTGAAAATACAAATCTTTCCTTTAAGCAGTAATCCCATCTAGACCCCTTTTTATAAATTATTAAACCTCTTTGAGGAGAGGAACAAATCAGGGTGGGTAATAGTTGATCATCCTGACTATAGATTTATAACACCCGCACAAAATGTGTGAAAAGAAATGTGTCACTTTTATTTGTAGTACACTTGTTCTTTTAAGAAGATGAAGAGGAACATTATAAATGAAGTCAACAGAGTAAAGCAGCATCGATAGAGACTGCAAAGCTGCGCAGGGTACCTGATTTTCACATTGAATGGTGATTGGTATGTGCCTAAGAGAAGAAAAAAAAAGTGATGTCTGCAATGTTTCTCAAGATCCCTCTGTGTTGCACTGGTGGCCTACAGCAAGTTCGGCAGCAAGAGAGTAAAGGAGATGGAAGTAATAATAACAATAAAAAGAATAATCTGGTGCAAATGGACCCCAAGGTGTAGTTGTCATC
This sequence comes from Loris lydekkerianus, assembly GCA_963574355.1. Lineage (NCBI taxonomy): Eukaryota > Metazoa > Chordata > Mammalia > Primates > Lorisidae > Loris > Loris lydekkerianus. The sequence continues at coordinate 37,287 of CAUYPK010043904.1, forward strand.
CCTGTGCAACAATCACCCTTCACTGCAATTTACCGATGTTGCTTCATTACAATACAGCATATAAAGGGGCAATGAACAAAGTGCGCTATTTAAAGCTACATGGTTAGAAGCAGCACATCCCCACCCTTGCAGGCGCTATGATGGGAGCTGAGTCCGATTGTACAAAAGTGAATTGACCTGTAAAAAACCTAAATAGAGGTGTAATCTATATGCAGGATGGCGATAAATTTGGGAGGAAGGAGAAGAAATGGTAGCAGGACAAAAGTGTTTCCTTAGTGAAATATTAAAAAGATTCCACATTAATACAAATTAAAACATCCTTTGAAGATGTAACAACTTGTGGCTTTGTTAAAAGGCAAAGATAAAGACTATGAAGTTTCCTGTTTGGAAAACAGAAGCGGGCTCTCCGTGTCCTATGTTTATCCTCTACAAAATGAACTGAAACAATGATTTTAGGTGAAAAATCAACCACTGTAAATTTAGGTTAACATTATTGAAAAGGGAGACCGATTGATTTTCTAATCCTTGCCTCCTGTAATTGAAAGTCTTCCTTTTCACTTGGCACTCAGAAGATGCCAAAGCAATGCTCTGAGAAGGAAAAAAGAGATTCTTTCTTCAGCAAGGATCATTGAGTATGTCATTGGTTAATTCTTGCTCTATGCTCCTCATTAGCATTACTCTCAAGTTTCTGGTTATCATATCCGAAATATTAAGACATAATAACTACGAAGGTGCAGATAATTGGATATTAACCAGAACATACTTGACTGGGCAGGAGGTAGAGCCCTGCTTAAACTAATCCTGAAATATATTAATCACCAATTAATGAAAGGGTTTCAAATTCATTTTCTATTATAGAACACCTCCGAGTATCTAAGCTTTTTCTAACAAAATGAGTTGGAATAACAGGGTAGAAATAAGAAATACAGCCATCTGATGATGGGTTGAATTAATTCTTTATGGCCTATTGTTAGGGAATCATGAAAACTACAGTAAAGCCTTGATTACTCTTTACAAAGTCTGATAAAAAGAGGGTACACTTTGCAAAGTTCAGAGGCCTTTATTTAAATTCCAAATGTATTCGTTTATATAGCAGAACCCTACCTAAATGTTTCGTCAGAGAGCTGTCCTCATTTTAACCAAGTTTTCCGCCTCTAAACTTCCAACCCAACAACAGATGTCCTCTTAGAAAATAAATCCAATTAATAGAAGCCGGAGAACTCCAGCAAAGACACTCTTTATACACAGTAAACACAGTGTAGGTAGGAATACATTGACAAACATATTAAGGAATTAAAACCCTTATCTAGTCGAAATGTCATCATCATTTACTTACATGGCAATAAAGCAATGCTAAAAAACAAATAGAAAAAAAAAAACAGGAAGAGGAATAAATAGACAAGAGAAGTCATACTTCTGTATGTTTTACGTGGTCTGAGATTGGGTCTGATAAGCACAACTCACAGGTGTTTTATTAGTTCTATTTTAAAAGCCTCACTATACACCATGGAAAACTTCCATAGGTATTTACTGAGTTAGAGAAATTGCTATAAAAATGCCACTCATCTTAAAGGAAAAAAAAAAAAAATTTCTAAGTACCTTATTCCCACAAAATGATTTTCTACATCTTTCCATACTTAAAAGATGTAGCTCCTCAAAACTCTGAAAATGACTTACATTTCGATGTCAGGGAAAATAGGGTGTTTGCATGAGTGCCGTGTAAGCAAGGATTTACAGTGACATCCTTTCTCTGTTTCTCCTGCCTTTTTTTCCTGTCATTTGATAAAAATAGTAGGAAAACTCTCGTTATCTCAGGTTTCTTTTTTTTTTATCCTGTTGTTTGTTGACTTTAATTTTAATAACTCTTAAATAAGCACTCACCGCAGACGAACTTAAAATATGCCGGCAAGCCGGCCCTTTTATCAACAATTTTGCCATAGAAATACACAAACATTTCAATGGCTCTTCATTAGCAAACAAATCAACAAGTGATATTTTAATGCATGACTTTATTCTGTCTCTGTGGGGACTGCAGTTGAGAGTGTGATGTACAGTACAGAGAAAGGAATTATCAGCCACAGCGTCCCAGGGCTCCCTCCATTGAGGACTTCGCAGCCTCTGCTTAAAGACTGCGTTTAATTGACTGATAGACAGTAGCTTCTTTGTTCACAGAAGACAGCAAAGTAATGGCAGCTTGAAAATCGTACCATCTACAGGGTCTCCTGAGACTAGTAACAGGGGGATATGTGTCAGGAATAAATAAATAATCTAATTATTAAGCCACTTCCTGTCAAGTTAACTCCAATTTGTTGGCTTTTGAAGGCAACAAAACGAGGCATTTTTCCTCATTATGCTTCTCTTTTTATACCAGTGGTAATCACAGGCGGATTAAAGGGTGCCTGATTGGTTTTTTTGTCAAGGAACTGAGAAGCAGCCAACAGTACAGAAAAACAGAGTTGGGGTTAGAAGAAATTTCATGCTTGTCTCCTTTCCAGCTCCCTAACAGCCCACACGGCCGCCCCATACAGAGCTGCCAGCTGTACAGCAAATGTGTGCCCCTCCAACTGAGGCCTAGCGGGCCACAGGCGCCATCCTGAGAGCTGTGAGGTACCTTGCAATCTTGGCAGGTAGCTACTGCTGTCATAGGCATAATTCTAAAGGTGACCTACGAAACCCCATCAGCTCACCAAATGCAACAATATGAGCAGCTGAAGTTCGACACCCACTCTCCATATTGGCTGCCTCGCCTTTGTTTACTGCTATTAATGGCCCCGAATCTAGGAAATAACCTATGGAAATAGGTCAACAGAGACCTTTTCTTTTGATGTGGATGAACTGATCCTGTGGAAATAGGTCACGATCTGTACACGTCGTGTGTGTGTGTGTGTGTGTGTGTGTGTGTGCGCGCGCGTGTACATGTGCAGGGACCTACCTTTGTATGAATTGCTGATGACTTTGAGTACTCTTCATTCAGAAATGTTTTGCAAACTGCATTTGCTATGTTTGATAATAACATAGCAAACAGTGAGTGTAAAATGGACATGTTTGTGGTGCGTTCTACGGGAAGACAAAATGGGAGTCAGGCGCGCCACCATTATACCTCAGCCAGCTGTGGGGCCCTCCCTGCCTGGCCTGGTCCTCTCTGCCTGCCCTGGCCTCTCTTCCGAGCATCTCTGTACAGTCTTAGAAGATCCTCTTAGAGAACAACATTCTTCTGAGGTCTCTTTAAGGGCGGTGCGTTCTAAAAAGTAACTGAATCTTCCATCCATCTGTAGGTTCAGCCAGCATCCTTGGCCTCACAGAAAATCAACATCACAAGTAATGTTGAAGAGGCTTTCTTTGGGGCTTGTAAATTAGAAACTTCCCTAACTGCCAATGTTTTTCTCTCCTATAAATCAAAGCTGCTAGACACACGCTAAAACACAGCTTAACACCAAAATCAGGAGATAGAACCAAAGATTTTTTCATCCAAAGTTGCTTAAGAAATGAGAATCTAAATACTGACCAAGATGAGCTCTTGGAAACTCTGCCTCCCCCTGAAAAGTCTCATTCTTTTAAAATTTTCTCTTAAAATGTCTTCATTTTCAGGAGGGCTGACACAAAGGAGTCATGGTAAGTTCCTGTGGCCCCTCTCTGCCCTCGGTAAACACTGTAGCCATGTTAGGTATGTGCCTGCCTATGTCCTTTCTAAGTACATCTTGGATTTTTGTTAAATTGCGCAGATAATTAAACTCTCTTCATATTTACAGTCTGCTTCATTGGTACCATGAATTCTGTTTTCAGTTACTGTCTGCAAATTCCCACTCTGAACAATTTCATCCTAAGCAATAACACTTCATTTTACATAAGTTTTATCTGATGTCCCCATACAGAGCTGCCAGCTGTACAGCAAATGTGTGGTTCTCAAACTGAGGCCTACCAGGCCACAGGCGCCATCCTGAGATCTATGAGGCACCTTGCTGTCATTGGCAAGCTCTCCCTGCTATCACTGTGACCATCACTCCACACTGCACACAACCTAACATCATCTGATTATTAGAATTTGTGGCCCACACTCCATTTTATCCTTTATTTAATCTATCCCCAGATCACACATTTGTTTAAATGTTTTGGCTGGATTACAAATCATGCAGCCATCTGCACAGTAGGTGTGACACCATTTTTTAGACAAAAGTTACGTTATAAACAAAGATAAAGTCATTTGAAATGCTTTGGTGTTTGTTATTCTGCCTGGTTCACTTGGACCAACTCTAAGAAATAAATAGAATTATCTGTGTAAATCGATGAACATCTATGAAAAACAACGCCCAGCAGATCACCCAGCTTGCTCCATTACCTACGTTAATATCATGACAGCTGAGGAGAGATGACCTGGCCCACTTCTCATCTCTCCTGTACAGATGGCTATTAAAGAGAAAGTATCCCTTTTGTATGGTCCATGTAGAAACCCTTTATGGGCTTTTCAAATAAGCCAGCATTGCCCACATGAGGGTAGCTTTCTGTTACCATTAAACTGCCCAGATTTTATCTTTTTTAATCCAGCTCTTGATGAAATAAGCCAGTATTTCATCATATTTAACACCAAATGGTTGTTTCTTAATTCCCTGAATTTTGTAAGCAATTAAATAAAGATGCTTAAAAAAAAAAAAAAGATTCAATAGTCTTTTCATTTAGAATGAATATAAACCAAAGCTCCAAAAAATCTCAATGATGTTGAGTTTTTTTAGGATAATATGGAGATTATACACGTGTGTGGGTACACGAGTATACACACCCACACAGACATATAAACATTATTGCAAGTTCATTTCTGTTCATTCTTCTTTTATTTTTTTTCTTTTATTTTTAGTAAAGACAGGATCTGACTCTTGCTCAGGCTGGTCTTGAACTCCTGAGCTCCAGCAATCCACTCACCTCGGGCTCCCAGTGTGCTAGGATTACAGGTATGAGCCACCTCGTCCAGCCACTGCATTGATTCTTTTGAAAACAGCCAATGAAAGCAGAGAATTTAAAGGGCAACATGGCCGTATATGTTCCTATGTAGACATCCATATCTTTGGATATTTCCCCTTGAGACATAAAATCTAAAACCACTATAGCCCTCAAAATACTGGTTTTAGTCTATTCCAAAGCAAGAGCACTCAAACTGAAATGCTTCAGAGGTGACACTGAATGTCACAAAACTATAATGAAGATTAGTCACATAGTACACTATCCACTAAAGAAATGAAAGGAAAAGAATGCCATTTGTAACCTTGGGCATCAAACACATTGCAGAGTGTATGAATGCCACTTGCCACAGGAACGGACTAAAATCTCACCACACTGTTCAGAACTGATTTATCCTTTCTTTAGGCCTTGACATCAGCAACGTATATCACATGTACCATAACACATAGGGTACATATCTTCCTGCATGCATTGTATAGGAGCCAAATCTTTTTCTGGCCTTTTAAAAATTATGATTATCTATAAAACAGTGAGCAGCAGAGAGATGGATAAAAATAGTACCTTTGTATAGACATTTTCTTATTAGCTCTCCTCTGCATCCCAAATTCTAGTTCTGCTTTTCTAAGAGATAAATATATTTGTTTCTCCGAAATGCTTTAGCATTACCCTTGATCTGTCTAAGACACATTTATGCCCATTTCTGGATTTTCCTATATTATCACACAATGGGATATTGTGATACTTTAACACAATATTGCTCTTATAACACTGGTCTTTCTAATCAGATGAAAAAATACAAAAAAAAAAAAACTTATGAAATAAACATTTCTAAGCTGATTTTTAAAAATGAGTCTTACATACATAATTTGTATGTGTAAAACATTTCTTTTACTTTCTCCATCCGTGAAGTTTGAAAGTGAGTTCTGGAAATATCATAACTATACTCTGACTTCTTGACCTCCAAAGTCCCTAGCTATAATAGTCAATTCCAAGGACAATGGTATCTCTCCCTTTTGATTGTTTCTTTGTCAAGCTGAGTAGCCTTCGATGGTGAGAGTACGGCTGGTTGTCTACCACCAGCCGCTCGCAATTTGCTCACTATGTTTCATGAGACAGTTGTTTTTGGCTGTTTGGAACACATCCGTCTCTTCGGGGATTTATGCGCTAGTTGCAATGACAACCTCCATAGTGATCGGAATTCCTTTCTAACTGAAATAGATAATTAGAAGCTGGTAATTATTGGTCAAGAATTATCAGAGTGAAAAAATTAAGCTTCTCATAAATAGTTCTTGGCAATGTCATCTCTTTATATTATCTCATGTCTAACAGTCCTTTATTCTGAGCACTTACAAATTTACCCTACGGTGCTGGGCCTCATAATTTTATATGAGGCAATTCCTTTTCAGGGTTAAACACATTTAAATTCTTTGATTTCATCTCTATTTGTTTCAATCCATACCTCATAATAATAACAATAATAATAATAATAATAATGATACCAAAAGCTTGAAGAAGAAAATAACAAATATTTACTGTGCAGATAGAAAAAGAGAAGGGTGAGTAATAAACTAAAGGCCCTCATACACAAGGCTTCTTTTTATATTCTCAGGTCAAAAGCCAATGTAAACTATGTGAAATGAACAAAGGAAGACAAGAAAAATTCTCTCATCTGCGCAGATGTTAAAAGAAGAAAATCTATTCCCCAAGAAAGCTGTTAAAATGTTTTGTAGCTTTCTGTGTGTGTGTGTGTGTGTGTGTGCGCGCACACGTGCACACACACACGCACGCATGCACATGTGTACAAAGAAGAAAAGAAACCCCTAGTCACTGGTCTGATTTCGTACTGAAACTGTGTCAAAATGTGGTAGAGAGTGAGGTTTTCTTTTTTTCCTTAATAGACATAAGTCAAATCCCTAGTGCATTTTTATTGAGTAATTATTCCTGCAACTCAGACTGTGCGTCCACACCTAACTGCAAAATGGCACTTAAGAAGAGCACCTCTGGCATGTACCTGGTGGAAACATTGATGGGTTTCTTTCTACCAGTGTCCCTGGCCAATAGCCCTGAGGCCAGAACAACCAGGAAGAAGTGTGGTAGCTGCCTGGCATTGAGATTGCATTAACACATATGTGCCACATAGAAGCAAATACAAATGACTCGGTTAAAGAAGGAATTTAAAGTTACACCTCACTGGGTCATCTGGAGATCTTGTTTTCCATCAGGTGACATAATCCTTGCTCTAGACTGATTGAAATACAAAACAAAATATGCAAAAATACTATATATCTTCTTAATAAAAAGAGTTAAGAGGCTTTTCAGATAGTCCTTAATCCCTCTTCCCCTGCTAAATGTTTAGTTGAGATTATTTTTTTGATTAGGAAAAAAAAAACCCCCACATATACAGAAACATAACCTAAAAGTACCTATCCTCAATAGAGGCATTCTAGCCAACAAAATAATGCTGCTGCCTCATTTGAAAGACTGAGTATCACACTGGGATTTTAAAAAAGGTATCTTAGCCTTTGTGACTTCTTTCCTTTTTGTATTTTCTCTCTCTCTCTAGATATTAACCACACAAATTGAGTATGAGGACTTGTACGCATGGTCAAAAGATAAAACAATTAAATGAGTGCTACTCATTTGCTTAGGCCTCAAGTACAAAAGAATAGCATATTTTATAATTAAAAATAGCCTGAATATTAAATAAGCAGGCCCCCCTGTGAAAAGGAATGGAATTTGCCTCTCTACTGGAAGGTAAATTGTTAAATGCTCAGATCTTAAGAGGAAGTCAGTGTCATATTAATCGACCTAAGATAGAAGAGGGAGAAAAAGCCTTGGGAAAGCACTAATAATACAAGGAATATAAGACAAGCACAAATTGGAAAGGTATAAAGCCATTTCAAAAGAAGGCCCAGAACAAACCGACGAACTAAAAGTGAAAAATCAGAAAATCCTCAGATTCTACACATGCACAAGAACATTAATATTACAGTGAAAACGTATTCAACTCGTTCATCTGGGTCCTGGGATAAATAATAAATCCAGAAACAAAAAGGAGTTTACATCGAAGAGAAGCATGAGCACACAATTTCACAAAATTTTCCAGAAGCTTCCACTCAAGCTTATCTAAAACTGTAGTCCAGGCAGAGTCATGACCAAACACTACCAACAAACTCTACTCAAGAAATTAAGAGTTGAGAAACATTAACATTTATCATTTGGCAAGAAGAATTCATTTTTTCTAACACCTGCTCCTACCCCAACAGAAATACTTTGGAAAGTTTATATGGGGTACTTTTCAGAATCCCAAACAGAAGGGAATTTACAAGGAAACACATTATTTGAATCTCTCTTACACATCACCATTATCTTCTGGACCATTCAGGAAAGTTGCTAATGTTATTGTCACATTGAAGAATACACTAATTAATGTGCAAGAAAATCACTAATAATATTAGTACTTAAATCTGGAAAAATATAAAGTGATCCATATTTCAGACATTATATTTATGTTCCATTTTATACAAATTCAGCACTTTATTTTTATTATTAGTTTTTTTTATTTTTGAGACAGAGTCTCACTATGTTACCCTCAGTAGAGCACTGTAGCATCACAGCTCACAGCAACCTGCAACTCTTGGGCTTCAGCAATTCTCTTGCCTCAGCCTCCCAAGTAGCTGGGACTACAGAAGCCGGCCACAACGCCCGGCTATTTTTTATTGCAGTTGTCACTGTTGTTTGGCAGGCCCAGGCCAGGTTAGAACCCGCCACCCTCAGTGTATGTGGCTGGTATCGTAACCACTGAGCTACAGGCGCCGAGCCATAAATTCAGCACTTAGTCTTTTATAAGGAATAATCCTGTTAGAGACCCAGAAAATCCTACTGAAAAACCATTAAGCAATTTTTCTTCACACTTTTGAATCTATCTTCATTAATTTATAGAGAACGTTAAAAGTTTTGTTATAGTTACCTTTAACAAACACCAATGACAGTTGGAGCAAACTCTTCCACTAAACATTCTTAAAATAATTCCGATTAGCACATAAAAAAAGGGCTCTCCCTAAAAACAAGTTCTCTAAAATGTTGAATTTTCTTTCCTGTCTCACAGAGTTTCATAATAGCAGAGCATGAGGTTAATTGAACTTTCATAATATTGTACCAGATTATTTATAGAATTATAAAATACTGGGAAGTGAGTACAAAATAAAAAACTCATAATATAATAATGTAAACGAGTAACAAAAATAATCCAAAGTAATAGCAATTGTCATTTACTAGTAGAAAAATGATCTGCTTGATAAAGTTTAATTGGCTGGTAAAACTCTTAGCATTATTACTAAGTGCTTATCAAATTAAAAACACAGGCAGTAACCCCTGAGGAATTAAAGAATAATGGGACAGTATGAGTAAGTGAAAAAATTATCCTTTCAGTTTTAGCCCGTGTGATTAAATGAAAAATCCTAACAACACTGTCCTACAGCGACTTCAGAGATCTTCCCCACACCACTTTTACCCACATAAAAAAAAATCTGCGGAAAATTTGGTGGGGAATAAAAAATGATTACTGAATTCTTTACATCATCTTTATGATTGTGATTATTTCCAGGCTGTTGAAACTATACATATAAAACCATTTTATGGCAATTTAAATTATTTATGCTTCCCTATCACAAAAATTCACCAGTTTAGATGTTGATACAAAGATGCTTAAGCAACACACAGCAGTGCCATTACCATAATAACTTCTGAAATTAAAACCTGTCTAAAACTCTATGGAAAGCTAACATCCAGTTCATTAACCATTCCTGTTAGTTTTCAATAATGCAAAAATGATTAGAAGTTTAATTTGTTAATCACCTGTGTTTTGACTGGCAGTGGATGTATAATTCTCTGCAGAAGTCTAAACTAGCCCTTGCAGAAAATAAAAGGTGCTAATGCCTTATCAGGGCTAATAATAGAAATTTAAAAAAAAAATCAATCATACCTAGGCAAACCATTGATGGTTGAACAATTAATTCGTCTTTAACTCTGTTTAATTATATAGGCACAGATGTACAAGTAGAAGAAATATCTATCTGTAATAAGGTTTAGAGCATCACTCACCGATCATGTGATTTGCAACATGAACCTGAATATCCCATTCATTGTAGAAAACCATCTGACACTTGATGCACTGATAGGTCTTCTTCTGAGAAAACAAGTATAAACAGAATTACTTAGACATGTGTACTTTTCATTGTTTCTTTATTAAAAACAAACAATCATACAGCTAATCTTACTGCTGTTGGGCTCCTGATGCTGTGTGCTAAGGCCTGAGGCTTGAACCTAACACAATGCTTTCAGTTGCAAACGCTTAGAAAGAACAGAGGCACATCATTATGGCACAATATAATTTTAAAGATTCCTAAACTCAAAGAAGAAGTTAGCATTAAAAACAACAACAACAAAAAAACTACAACACACATGGCTGAGTTTCAGAAAGCAATGTCTTTGGAGCTGAGGCACAATTTCATTCTGACCAAAATAACTGTGATGTTGTTTATAGAGACTTATAAGCAAAAGTGCTAATAGGTTAAGATACATGGAATCTAACTAAAAGATTTAGTGATTATAATTTTTAGCTGAAGTCTGAAATTTAGATATTTTAGAAGCTGATTAAGTACTAGCAGTTCAATATATACTTTTTCCTTTAAAGAATCATATGTGTATCATAATGAATATTTTAACATTATTTTATAATTTGACACAGGTCCTGTGAAGTAGATAGAATAGAAATTTTATTGTAATTCTTACAGGATAAATGAACAAACTGAGGCTCAGGAAAGCAGAAAGATGGTGCCGATTCTCAATGCTGGGCTCTTTGATATAAGCAGCCTTTATAACTTCACATACTTCTAATTGAGTCCCAATACATAGTAGACGAACTCAATAAATTAAGTACTAGTTACGTTTTCCAGAACATATGCTTACATAAATTCCTTTATGATGACACTTGATATTCACACTTAAAAACTATCTTGGAAAAAAATAAACCATTATGAAATAATCCATTCTGAAAACTTCCCAAACATGAGAAAATGACACTTGTAAAATTGAATAAATGACACTCTGCTGTAAGCATTTTTGCAGAATTATCATTTTATCTTCAGTTATATAAAATTATTTTACTATAGGAAATACCTATCTATAAATTAAAATTGATTTTAAAGTACTCAAGTTTTTTAGAAGTTAACAAAAATCAAAGTTAAAAGCATCCTTTCATTTGAGATTTAAAATTATAAATGCCATTATTAATGTAAAATGTTCCTGAGTATTATAATTTAACATAATATTATCTCCTGCAATAGTGGACAATACTCTTTGCAAACCACTGAAATGCAGGCATATTTCCAATGGAATCTATCCAAATAATCTGACGGTCTTTGTACATTAGGCATATTGTGAATTCAACATGCTGAATCTAAATCTAATGCGGACTTCAAACAGCCTGACAAACATGGAGGAAGATTTACTACACTGAGCTGTTTATAAGATGCTTTTGATGGTCACATATAGAGCAACATGCGTTGCGTAAATAACATCTATCCCTTTCTTAACAATATTTCCCTTTAGAACTAGTTAGAAAATATTTCTTACTCCCTGATGACCTACATTATATATAGTTTATTAGCATACTTCTAGCATTATTCCTGATATGTGACCTTGCTGAAAAACAAAGAAACATAAACTTAATGGCTAGTCTTTTCTCTTGTTAGCACAGTAAAACATACAATGTGTCGAAAACTGTCTCCAAAAATGATGACTGATGAATATGTTGGCGGAATATACTAGGGCTCTTTTTTTTTTTTTTTTTTTTTTTTTTTCCCCTGGTCTAATAATAAAGAATAAAATCACTTGAAAAGCCAAAATAATAAAACACCAGCACTTACAACTATCTTCAAAATGAACTGAAACATTTGAAGATCTATGTATTTGAGTTTTCTTTTATCATTGGGGGAAAAATGCTTTTGTCACTACTGATAATTCAAATACTAATTTCTCCCTACTCTTAAAACAGTGTCTAAAACACTGCTTTCTATTTATATTAACAAAGCCATATTCCTATCCATAAGCTCCTTAATTTACAGCTATATTAAAAAAAAAAAAAAAAAAAAAATCAGAATTTAATGTGATCAAAAACAAAGAACCATGATTTTAAAATTGTGCAGGTTGAACTCTGCTTTACCATACTTTTCACATTTTCTAAATACAAAGCAATGATATACAAATTGTAACATGTTAAAGGGTTTTCTTTTTAAAGCCATGGTGTAAAATTCATTTTTACCCTCGATTTTTAAAAAGGCAATTTAAAATGACCTTTAAAGCATCTCTCATTATAATTATAGATTCTTAGCAAAATATTTGAGAGACCCCTGCACACCTGTACACCATCTTTAAATAAAGGGATTGCAACCTCTGAACAGTGTCAGCCTTGGGGAACCCATTCCCTTGGAGGTAAATTCATTCCAGCTCTGTGCAGTTAAGATTATGAGAGAATTCTTCCTAATTCTAGGCCTAAATCTGCTCTTCTGCTTCTTTCACCCCTGGGTCCTAACTCTAAGCTCTAATGTATAAAGAGCAGGTTGAATCCCTTGCCTAATATGACAATTACATTAGCTCGTTTTCAGACTGAAAACTGGGGCACAGAGTAAGAAATATTCGAAACTACTTTCTGTCCTGGCTACTTCCCTCTGGGTCAATGTTTTAATAAAATAGAAGCTCAGATGAAGCTCAACAGTCCAGGTGTGACCTGACCCTTGTAGGATACAGGATTGTCACCTCCCTTTAGGACAATTACTTGCATTGATAAAAGAAGACAACAACAAAAAAGAAAAGTCAAGTGAGATAATTTCTTTTTAAAAGCAGCGAAAAGTAGAAACAGAACTTCCATTGTTTGGGCCCCAGATTGGCCTTTATCAAGGCTTAAGTTGTCAATTTGCTTGAAATGCTAATTTAGTACATTTTTAAAAGAGACTTTTTTTTTCATTAGCCTTTTTAAATGTGCTGCTTGGGAGTGGGATTGTCATTTCCTGATTGTTCTCTTTTGTTTTCTGATACTGATAGATGTAATTATCAAGGATACAACTTTTTCCCAGCACCTCATTATTTTTGATTGATTTCGAGAACAATTTAAATGTGCCTTTTTGACATTCTTGTTTTCAGTTACATTCTGGTTAAGTTACTCAGAGACTTTCAGAAAAGAACATGCCATAAATTAGAAAAAATGATTAAGGATGCTTAATAATGTATAGTTTTAAAAGATGATTCTGATTAACTCCATTGCCCTCTGTTTGATCTACATCCCTTTAGGCTTCACATTTAGTCTCAGCAAATTAAAAAAAAAAAAAGATAATTGTTAAAAATTGTATTTTGTAGTTATAAATTGCTTATATTTCTTTTAACAAAACATAGATGTATGAAACAAATCAAGCTATCACTGGAAGTAACTAGTACACAAATTTCTTTTTCTAAAAATTGGTAATTAAAGGATCAGAAGCACCTTGCTTTTTGGGAAGTGTAGTTAATGCCTTTTGGATGAGAGAAAGCTCTTCTTTATTGAAGAATGACAGTACAAGGGGTGATAAAATTAATTGGAAATTCACCATTTTGCAATGCCAAATAAAATAGTTCAGGATAATCTTTAATGGATGCTGAAACTATTACAAGAAAGGTTATTCTGAGATATTCCAATTTCATCCTTTGAACACTGCAAAGAGAAGGATACACCTTTACAGTGAATTTAGCTGATGGTAATCACTCTAACCAGACTATTTAGCTTAATTTCACTAATAATGGTCTCTCCATGTGATGTGCTATGGAATATACAACGTCACCAATAGAGTATCTTATCTACAATGTATACCTGAATCTACTTAAGCCTTTAAACCTAACAATCCAGCTGTAAGTAAATATAGGCATAGATGAACAAATTTTCTATAAAGAAGAAAAATGCATATCCAGACTATTCTTCAAGAGAAATAGACTGTCGTCTCCTAAAATGTAAGTATCATAGAAAGAAAAAAAAAAAGTGAAGGGATAGTTCTCATATAAGAGACTAAAAAAAGGTAATTAGTCAATGTAACGTGTGGGTCCTGTTTTGGTGAGAAACCAGCTATAAATAGTTTTTTGAAATAAATGGGAAATCTGGATATCAGCTGTTTTGTAGATGCTGTTGGGGAATTCCTGTTAAGAAAGTTTGGTAATGGTGTTGTAGTTATGTAAGTAATGTCCTTTTTGGTAGAATAGGCATACTGAATACTTAGGGATGAAAGGCCATGATGTTTGCAATTTACGTTCAAAGATCCAGAAAAAAATACATGTACAGTATATAGTGATACATAGGTAAATAGCTATATGTTAAGAATTATTAAATCTAGGTACATGTGTGGATATTTTCATAATAAAAAGTGGGAATCAACGGACAGGCTAATTTATAATACACAGGTTTTAAATGCTAAACCTACCCGGATTAACGCCACCTCCATGTTCCTTGCATACTCCCCCCACTTGCTATGCACCAGAATAACTTGTGCTTAATTGTTATAAGTAGCAAATATTTTTGGTATGTGTTGTGAATATTTTTTAACACAAATCTAATGTATAAACTCTAAGAAAACAGGGACCATAGCTCACATTGATTTTCATAATAAAATAATTTCTTAAATTGTATCATAGTCTATAAAGAACTTGTGTGCAAAAAAAAACAAATCCCTTGCAACAACGCTGTGAGGGTAAAGGAGTGATTAATGTCCTCACTTACAGATTAATTGACTTGCCCCAAGTCATACAGGTTGTAAAGACCATAACCAAGGCTAGGATTCTACTCTACCTTCAATCCATTAGGTTTTAACATTCGTTAATTCTGATCCATTGCAGGTAAATTTCCAAGTGCATTTTAGGTGCATTTTGAAGAGAAGTTTTCCTTAGAATTGTGTAGTGCATTGGTTTTTAACAATACTGGGGATGGTAGGAAAAATAGCTTATGATAGTGGAGTGACCATCATGACCCCCTTAGCCTTGGGCTCCTAGTTCTGGAGTCTGACTAAGATCCACAGGGTAGAATTATCTCAATGTTCTGCAGGGTTTTGTTGTTGTTGTTGTTGTTGTTTTTTAAGAGACAGTGTCTTGCTCTGTAGTCCAGGCTGGACGGCCTTGAACTCCTTGGCTCACATGACCCTCTCACCTCAGCCTCTAGAGGAGATAGAGCTAGTGCACCCCCATACCCAGCTATTTTTTTTTTTTTTTTTTCAGGTGGGGCCTTGCTGTGTTGCCCAACCTGGTCTTAAACTCCTGACCTCAAGCAATCCTCCTGCCTCAGCCTCCCAAATGCTGGGATTACAGGGGTAAGTAGTTTTACTGCCATGTTTTTAATTGTATATTTGTTTGTTCTGCTCAATACTGAAAGACAAATTTCAATTTCAGATCGCATATATGTTTTCACTGTTGAAAATTTTCCATGCTCAAAATGACTCAGTTATTAAGTCTCTTTCAGAAACTCTCCGTTCTCTTCTATCGGAACTCCATTAGATGCAGACTGGCGCCTCTCAGTCTACCCTCCATGAACCTAACTGCACTGCCATGCACATTTCCAAGATCATTTTGTCTCTTTGTGTTCTAATCTAGGTGATCTTCTCTGTACTCTCACAAACCACTAATTCTCCCTGCACTGCTGTCCAGTCTAGCATTTATCCCTCTGCAAAAGATATTTTCCATTTCTATCATTTTTAGTTTGAAAAATTCAAGTGCTGTTGTTTGTGACTCTTCTGAGTGTGACTCATTCCTTCATCTCTTTCTGAGCGTCTCCACAGAGTTATTTCAAAGTCTTTGTCAGACCATCTGATATAATTAGCTGCTGCTTTTCTAGCATCAGATTCATTACACATTTTGGAATCTTGGTCTGAAGCCCGTCTGCAGTGAAAGATTTTTTTTCCTGTGTGGTCATTCCTCCCGTTCCAGGAGCGTTACGGCTGCTTCTGCTCCACATCCAGGCTGCTGCACCAGAGCGGGTTCTCAGAGAGGCATTTCCTGTGTATCTGCTGTGCAGCGGATGGAAAAGAGGCTGAAACTGGAATTGGAGGGGCAGCACGTAGCTGATTCGGTTCTAAGTCCACAAAACTGTGTCTGTCTTCCTACTCTTTCAACTTTCCAGGTAAAGACTCTAGTTCTAGGTAGTGGTCAAGCACGGAATTATTTTTTCCCAGTCTCTTGTTGTGAACAAGGAAATTCCTCCCAGGCCCTGCTTTAAATAGCAGGTCTGGCTTTGTCCCGTAGGGAATAAAACCTAATTACCACTTTATACTGCTGGAAAAGAGTCCAGCAGACGGACCCCTGGCCTCCACCTTACTAATCACTCAGTTTCATTATTTGGTTTCTGGATCTCAAAGGTGAAGAATTGTGTTAACTTGACTAAGTCCACTTGGTTTTCTATCCTATGTTTTAGCTGTCATTGCTACAGATTTGCAACATCAAAGCTTGCAATTACAGAGCCAGTGCTTTCCAGGGTGTCCAAGCTCGAGCAGAGGTTCTCAAGGAAGGGCCAATCTCAGTTTCAGGTAGGCTCCTGACATTAGGATGTTGTATGATGATGCTATAAAATATCCACTCCAAAGGATTCGGAAAAAAAGAAACTTCAGAATTTTTTTTTCTGTAGTTAGTTACTACCCAGTGGCTTCAGCATTTAGCTGTTGGAAAAATCACTCAATGACCTTAAGCCTTAGTTTCCTTCTCTATGAATTAGAAATAATAAAACTTACATCTTAGAGTTGATGTGAGAATCAAGTGACAATAATATAAAAATTCTTGGTTCCATGTCTACCACGTAGCATTTCTGCATTAAATAGTAACGACCTTTATTACTATCCCCCCCACCCTCAGGAGAGTGCTGTGACATCACAGTTCACAGCACCCTCCAGCTCTTGGGCTTAGGTGATTCTCTTGCCTCAACCTCCTAAGTAGCTGGGACCACAGGCACCCACCACAACGCCTGGCTATTTTTTCGTTGCAGTTTAGCCGGGGCTGGGATCGAACCTGCTACCCTCATTATATGGGGCCGGCGCCCTACCCACTGAGCCACAGGCGCCACCCTACCTTTATTACTCTTTACTTGACAAGTTATCATGGGGATGGAATAAAATACTATATGAACTATCTGACACAATGAAGATATTTGTCAAAGATTAGTTTTCATCCTTTTTAGGTGGCCTTTAGAACTATATTAAAAGTTCTTTTAACTGGAATCCACTAATTTGATTTTATGACAATTAACAAAGGCTGAGCAAATATTTATTAAACAAACCTTTATAAAATATAGTTAGCCCTCTGTATCTGTGAGTTCCACATTTGTAACCAATCTCAGATTAAAAATATTTGGGAAAAAATGCAATGATAACACTACAACCACACACACACAAAAAAAATACAAATTAAAAAATACAATATTAAAACCATTTACATTGTGTTAGGTATTATAAGTTATCCAGAGATGATTTAAAGTCTAAGTAATCCATGCAAATACTATGCTACTCTATAATATATCAGAGAGTTCAGGAGATACAAGGGGTCCTGGAACCAATCCCCCATAAATACCCAAGGAAGATCATAATAGCGCAAAGAACATCACAAGTTGGTAATAGGGTCGGGAGTATGGGAAGCTTGTAAAAAACTTCAAGTAGTCAGAAGAAAAAAAATCTGTTTTCAAAGACTAGCCATGTACATTACCATTCCAAGATGGAATATATTAGTTACAGATGAAACACTAATTTAAGATCAGCAGCACCTTTCCTTTGCAATATTTTGCTGGCAAGGAAGTAGATACTACACATGAATGAAAGTAACATGCCAGCAGCTTTCCACAAATGCTCAATAATTTAGATATTATACTAATTTAGCTTGGTCATTTTCCAAGTTAATTCTGAATTAGTATGAAAATAATTCATTGAACCGAGAAGAAGAAAATGGTTGAAATGAAAGTTACTAATGATCAAAAGCCCAAATAATGCAATGAAAACCACAAGTACCAATATTCCACCCTGTATTTTGTAGCAGTGAAGAAGAGGATACTATTGTCTTACAGATGTCTTTAGTTTTTTTTTTTTTTTTTTTGAGACAAAGTCTCTGTCTCCATGGATAGAATGCCATGGTGTGGTGTCATAGCTCACAGCAACCTCAAACTCTTGGGCTCAAGTGATCTTCTTGCCTCAGCCTCCCAAGTAGCTGGGACTACACAGGTGTGAGCCACTATACCTGGCTAGTTTTTCTATTTTTAGTAGATATGGGTCTTGCTTTTGCTCTTGCTCAGGCTGGTCTCAAACTCCTCAGTTCAAGCAATCTACCCACCTCGGACTCCCAAAGTGCTAGGATTACAGGCATGGGTAACCCTGCCTACAGATATCCGTGATGTCCTAAGACTATGTAGCACTTTACACAATGCCCACACCTGATAAGACAGCAGTAACTGAGAGATATTAAACCTGATTCCTAAACTCAAGGCGTTACAATGTAAATGGGGAAATAAAACATGCAGGGTTGAAAATGTTACCTTTTCTCATCCCATATCTGAATGATTTTCCTATTTCTCTCAATGTCAGAAGACATCCCACTCTTTTTTCGTGGTGGTGGTCATTGTTGTTGGATTTGTTCACCCACTCAGCTTGTGAGCCATGTGAGGAATAAAAATTAAAGAAAGAGGGGAAGACCATCATCTTCTGACACTGGGGAGAGGCTGAATGGGAAAATGCACTTTATAATGCAAAAATGAAAGACATTAACAAAGGATTGTATGGTTTGCCGCAGAAGTAATGAGGAAGGTGGGAGGAAAGAAACCATTGTCTACTCTGAGTCATGTAAGAGGAAGCCTGAACTTTGTCCTGGGGTTTGCTTCAAGTTAAGTATCACACTCAAGAAATTATAAAAAAAAAATAAAAACTATTTAACTATTTTATGTATCCTAAAGTAGATAATAAAATAATCAGATGAGTTCATATTTATGTTTTTCTCTTTTAAAACTGTAGGATAATGACTAGTAATCCACCAACCTCCTTCCTGATCAAAATAAACTAGAGCTGGGGAGTAAGCAGGTGCCAGAAAAATTGGACTGGAAATTTAAAATGTTTTGCCTACATAACATGGCAGAGCATTTTGGGATCAAGCGACTTGCAGTGTAGGATAAGGAGAGGACGGCTAACACATGTCAGATAGGGACAGGTTCATATGGTCTGGAAGAGTCAGAAGAATCTCCCTGAGAGGGATGACTTGATGTCAGGTGTCAAATGGGAACAATTTTCTTTGGTTTAAAACTGTTACTAAGTTCCTACTACATGGCCAGGCCAGTTGCTCACAGTCCAATTCAGAACAGAAACAGGGTAAAAGAAGATTGCTTCTGGCCAACTGTCTACACAGGAAAAGGAAGAGAAAGATAAAAATACGGTTAAGAATGAATTTGGACAAAGCCCTTGTTTTAAATGACTGAGTTGTAATTTTTATAACCCTGGGGAGGAGAAAATATTTATTTAAGTACATTTCTTTTTCCAAATAAAATCCAAAACTCCATGAAGATATAAATTTAAACTACTACTGATTTTGAAAACGAGTAAAATCAAGCCTATTTTCATCTTTTGTTGGATTCTCTTTAAATATTAGAGAAAATAGCATTCAGATACTTTATGTTCAAAAGTACCATGAAGAGTTAAAAAAAAAACAGCAAATAATTGAGTGGAATCTTCAGAAAAATATGACATGTATTCATCAAAAAACAAAAAACTCCCGTGTTAAAGATGGAGTCATTTTCACAGATCATATTAAACAAATTTCATGGAAGGAATTTATTACCTTGAAGTTTATAAATGGAGAAGAATTTTATTTTTGAAGTATGAAATCAATAGAATACTAAAGAATTACTTTACATTTTTAAGTTTAAAAACTAATTCTGTCTCTTTCCTTCATAATTTGTCTTTCTACATACTTAAATTTCATATCTCACATTAAAAACTGAATTTGAAACCAAGTTTCCCCTGGAAAGATTTGCTTTGTTAGGCTTATTCACCTCACTCCCCTGTTTCTCCTCATCACATTTGGTAGGTGACTCTTCCAAAGGACTTAACTGATTTCCCTTCCTATAGAAGCCACTGAAACCATCCAGGGGTCAAATGTAAAATCTTGTGGGCGGCACCTGTGGTTCAGTGAGTAGGGCACCAGCCCCATATAACAAGGGTGGCAGGTTCAAACCCAGCCGTGGCCAAACTGCAACAACAACAACAAAAAAGATAGCTGGGCTTTGTGGCAGGTGCCTGTATCCCAGCTACTTGGGAGGCTGAAGCAAGAAAATCGCCTAAGCCCAAGAGCTGGAGGTTGCTGTGAGCTGTGATGCCACTGAACTCTACCAAGGGTGACAAAGTACGACTCTGTCTCTAGGAAAAAAAAGTAAAATCTTGCAATGTAAGCACTATGATTTTTTTTAAGATTTAAATATTTAGATCAAACATTTTTCTTTCAGCCTTCTAGATGGTCTAATTTAATGTAAGAGGTTCAGCTGTTGTTTATTTTGGTGCCATGGCAAATCTCCCTATTAAGAAGTCAATAAGTTTTTTTACTAATTATCCAATGGACAAGCTACCGAGTGAGTCATCCTACACCCATCACCTGTATTCATAAAGTACTATCTTGGACTGGTCTATTTCTGCCTGCAATTCTCCCTACACCTTGGACAGCACCAGGCATCAGAAAATTGAAGACTAAGTTGATCTTATAATAAAGGTTTTAAAAATGTCACCAGAGCATGGGCTAATTCTTTTTGAGCTAGGACAAGGAATTTGTCTCTTGTTACTCATGGCTGTAATATTTTTTTAGTTCCCAGTTTGAAGAGATTTATGATTCATGGTAAATTCCAGTTAACTTCCTGCATTAACTGTTTGGAAAATATTCATACCACTCAAGAAAGATAAGACATCAGAGGTAGAAGAATATGGGTTTAGGTAATGACTCTTATAAACATAAATCTGGGGAGGAGATGTAAAGTCAAAATTTTTGGCTTGACCATAAATTAGGGTCTATTTTCCTTATCCGTTATTCTGATCACATACTGATTGTTTTTATCGTAAAAAAAAATCACTGCAACTTCTTTCTGTCTCACTGTTGTCAACATGAGACGCTGGGGCTAGTAGGGAGTGTGTATAATTGGATAAATATTATCCTACAGAGAAGAAACACAAGGCAGAACATTACATCACCATTAAACCCATCACAACTCTTGAGAGACCCAGTTCTATACATAGGTAGAACAATTTACACTCCCACCACAAACCAGGAGGAAGTTTTGTGAGGCAGCAAAAATATTCCAGAATCCATTAAGAAATACTTTTTAAAGTATATAATTGCTGCCCTAAAATCAAGTTAGATAGGTTTATTGATTCTTTATGAGTACTTGGTACCATTTCAGAAAGAATCATCGTAAATTTCAAAAGAGTTTTATTCTCATAGTAAATCACAAAAGTTTTTGATTCTTTTATAATTCATGACATATTGTAATCAGAATTATTTCAATACAACTGATCTATCAGACTGATCTTTGAGGGCAGGTAGAAGGCTTTGTATCATACATTTTGCATCTGTTGCAACACGTGGTACGTGATGTTTACACGTAAAAATATGTGAACGATTCATACCTAGTTCACTGTTAAAAAGAAATCCTTCCACTTCTCTTTAGAAGAGCAGCCTTGTACTTTATCCACAAAATGTCCTTCCTTACTTGGTCACTGCAGTTCCCCGTGTAGGTGCCCAAATTACTTGTGTCCTTTATCATTTTCATCTCTATTGAGATATTGGTCGCATGTCTTCCTTCTCTGAGCAGTTCTTATCCTCTCTCTCTCTCTCCCTATTTTCATCCTGGGTTGGCCTTTTCTCAGCCATCCCTTCCCCCTGACAGCTTTCCCACTGAGGCCTGTCAGACCACCCTTCTCCTCTCCTTCAACTTGCATCTAAAACCCACCTGCTTCAGAAAGCTAGTTAGCAATTACACCCACGCAGCGCTGTGGGTGTTGACTTTATTATTCCTGTTGCTGATAGCCTGAGACAGCAAAGGTTTTAGGATAGGGCTGTGTTTCCTTCACCGTCCCTATTCTCGACCATGCTATACCCTCAACGCATGTAAATGCATACATGGGGTAGGGTTTTTAACCCCTTGATTTAATGCAATTATTCGGGTTTTTCAAAACCTTCTTCATTCATTATTCCAAAAGTATCTGTGAAAAAAATAGAAAAAAAATTGACCCCATATCTTTGTATTTCCAAAGGTAACAATACAAGCTTATGGAGAGTGTTGTGGTGTTTTACGATGGAAAGGGAGGTACAAGCTCGTCTATTTCAGATTTCCTCAAGGAGTCTTGTCTATGAGATCCAGAGAGATGATGTGACCTGCTCAGGACTCACAGAAAGTGACGAGCTGAGGGATCCAGGCTGCCGCGAGCACATCCACGTGTATACGGCACAGCAGCACAATTACAGAAGGAGCTACGGTCGCCAAGCTGGAGCTCCACAGAGCTTACGAGTTGTCAAGGCTCCTCTGGACTGGATTTTATGACTGCCTCTCCACTGCCAGGGTGTGCTGGCAACTGCTGCCTCTGATGGCTTTCATTTCTCAGTGTATACTTTTAGCATAGAATTTACTGTGTTATATTCAAGGTCTGATTAACATTATACTCTAAGGGTTCTTGTCACTTGAGGAACAATGTCTCAGTCTCTTGAGCTCCCGTCCCCAGCGTGCTGCCTGGCAGAGCATTTGAGATGGAGTGCATGAACGCCACACAGGGGACTGATGGGAGCTTTTTATAAGCACACCCAAGAGCAGGTGCTGTCAGGGAAACATCTCAGTGGCGACCAGTTTGCTGCCACCAAACACACCTAGATTCTGCATCACACAATCAGATAAGACTGCTTAAGGACCCCTTCAGATTAATCCCAGAAAGATTAAACTTTAGACCTAAAAAACTTTTGTATTATCGTTATGGATAAGATATCTTAGAAAGCTAGAAATTCTCCGTATAAAAATGTCCAAGAATATTATCTGGAAAAGTATGGAGCCCTTTCCCACCCAGGCTGCTGCTTCTTGAAAACAGTGTAGAATATGAATGGGGAGGAAGTGCTGAGAAAAGCATGATAATATCTAATTTTACATCTTTCTCCAGCCAAGCACTATAGCTTTTTTTGTTTGTTTGTTTTTTAAACAGACATTTTGGAATATCACTGTTGAACATCCTTACTGGACATTTAAGGATATTCCTATTTGTTATCATGCCAACTCTTCACCATCTACGCTGTTCGAGGATATGTTTGTTTTCTGCAGGTCTGATTTTTCACCGAGAGAAACCTGTAACAATATCTCTTCGTCTGCCTTCGTGTGCCTGGCACACATTCATTCATAAAGGAATGAATGAACTAGGCTCAAATGAATCTAAACCATGTAACCTGCCTATTTTGAAATTATTTACATTTGGTATAGAGAAATAGTATCAATCTAGACCCAATTATGGAACCAAAAGAACTTGTTTTCCACCAAAGCTATGTCAATTTTCCAGGCCTAGTGTATGTATATTAAACTGACAGGGTCTCTTGCCACTTTTTTCAGCCATCTGATTTGCTCATTTAGTCCTCCCCCCATCCCAACCCTCTTTTCTTTCCTTTCTTATGTTCTCTTTCTTTTTTAAAAAATAATTTTATTGAACATGTGGTCACTATTCATAATTGAATTTTCTGTGTCTGGACATTTCTTTATCAAGAGTTTTTATTACAGCTCATTTTTGCTTCCTGACTGCCTAAGCCAAACTTATAATTATAAAATTCTCAAGACAATCCTTAGATCTAACTTAAAATGAATATGTTAATGTCAGAGTTTGTCAGGGCCACTTTAATTTCTAAATCATAGTATATCTTTTTTTTTTTTTTTTTAATTGGGACAGAGTCTCACTTTGTTGCCATTGGTAGAAGGCGGTGGCATCACAGCTCACAGCAACCTCAAACACTTGGGCTCAAGTGATTCTCTTGCCTCAGCCTCCCAAGTAGCTGGGACTACAGGTGCCCACCACAATGCTTGACATTTTTTTTTTTTAGAGACAAGATTCGCTCTGGCTTAGGCTGGTCTCAAGCTCCTGAGCTCAGGCAATCCATCTGCCTTGGCATCCCTGAATGCTAGGATTTATAGGCATGAGTCACCACGCCAGCCCATGGTATATCTTTTGTTTGAAATTGCTCTCCATTGCTTACATATTAGCAATTTTTTAAATATAAGATCCTATTCTTTTTTTTCACATTTATTGCACATTTATTATTCACAAGGCTCTGTTTTGTTTGCTTTATATGTATTAAATAGATTATTCTTCAACTCTGTGGAGCAGTTACTATTATTTTTCCCATTTCACAAATAAGTAAACTAAGCCACATAAAAGTAATTTTGTGATTTTTTTCACTTGTAAGTAGCACAAGACTTCAGCAGAATCTGAAGTCAACCAGGCAGTCTGACTTCAGAGTCTGGTACATTCTTAGAGCAGGTGCAATCACTTTGCAGCATAGTTTCACAGTATTTCCTATAAAAAAGAAAATGCTCCAACTGTATGCCTAAGAAAATCTCCTTCTTAAAGTCTATTTTTAGAGAATTAGTTTTGCGCCAATAGAAACAAATGTCTATAAGTAGGAGGAACGGTTAAATTGACGCTAGTAACATCCATACTGGAAAACAGCATGTAGTGGTTTAAGAAGAATGAAGTAGTATTATACATGCTTATATGGGAAAATTTCCCAGACTGTTGAGTGGGAAAGGTTAATTATAATATAACTATAATACACCATGATATCATTAATGTTAAAAATATAGAATAATACTACTGGTACATGTGTGGCTGCATAGGAAGAGCATGGACATACACATACCTGATAGAACTAGAAGGCTTTAATGAAGACATTAGCTAGCATGGTAATAAGACTTTATTCATTACGTGGTAGATATCGTGGTAGATATCAGAGCCAGCTGGAATAATAAATTGAAAATTATTTTTCTATTATTTAAGGAGATTGTTAGAAGCTTAAATTAATTTTTAAAAAGCATTTACCTTTTTACCTGTTAAAGAATTTTATTCTTCCCTTAAGGTGTTTTTTAAATTATTAAATCATAGCTGTGTACATTAATGTGATCATGGGGCACCATACACTGGTTTTATAGACCGTTTGACATATTTCCTTAAAATAAATCAAGAGGTTATACATCTAAATTACCAATCCTGTTCAAGAAAAACAAGACAATCTTGGGGGCAGATCACAACTGTAAGAGGGACTTTGCCTAACAAAGAGAAACAGTGTAACCTAATTCTTTGTACCCTCAAAGAATCTGAAACAATAAAAAAATTAAAAATAAATAAAAGTAAAAAAAAATGTTCACCCCTTTTCCCCCCAGAATGTAAATACTTTCTATGTGATCCATAGAGAACATTAGGAAGGACTTTTAGGAAAGCAAATAACAGCCCTTTAAAATTATTTGTTTCTCAAACTGTTCATTTCCTTCCTAGGATTGGGGAAAGAATGTTTTATTTTGGTGTTTATTTACTATACCTTTCACATCCAATTTTTACTTTACTTAAATATTATTTCTCCAAGAAACTTTTATTCTTACGTTCCATGATATGCTTCAATACGCTATTGAGCATTTTTCCTTTTGTACCTTTGACTACACTTTCCACCTCTACCCTCACCTATTCAAATGTTTTTCTTCTACCTTTTATATTTATTGTTTCCTGATACTATCTTAGATCTCAAAACGAATAAAGTACTATTTTATTGTTGTGGTTTTTACATGCTCCTTGTCCTTGGTTTTCATTGCTTCTAGGTGTGGTTTCAATATTTAATTGTATTTTTCCACTTCAACAACTTTTTTGAAATATGATTGCTTATTTAGTTGCATTTTGGCAGAATAAGCCATAGTCCTAGCATTAGATGAAATTATTACACAGTGTGATAAATTGAAAAACATTGCATACATAAATTATATGTGTGCACAGACACGTATGAGGAATACATGTAGATACTAACAATCTATAGTGTTTTACAACATCCACTTTTGTAGGGTGCCCCACACTTATTAAAAACTTTCATACACTATATCGTTTGCTCCTTGGGATACCTTATGTGGTAGGCAGAGTACATTTGATGCCCATTTTAGCAATGAAGAAAGTGACTCTTAGGAAGGACCAGCCAAGATGGCACAGATGGCTCTGGCCACTGCTACCTGAACTTTTTTTTTTCTTCCTAAGTAAAATCTTTGCTTCTATGATATTATGCTACATATCTTCAAACTCCTCATATCCATAGTGGCAATCTCTGTGTAACAAAAAATTTTCAGATTTGGTGGAAAGCTTGCTTATGTAATGCTATGTTTAATTCAATAAAATAAATTATTTGCCCCGATAAGGGGATTTTTATAGGATTTCACCTGCCACTCACCTCTTTCTGATGTGAATTGCACAGTATGTTACATACTTATGAGGTGTCTTATGTTCTATTTAAGTGTGGCTCAAAGAAATTACACCATTATTTAGTTCTTAGAAAAATGCTTCCTTTGTTTCATGTTCTAAATATTTTAATCACCAGGTTTCAATGATTTACAAGCATTTACTAAGAACCAACAATGTACAAGTAACTCTTCTGAGATCCATGGAGGACGCCACACCAAGGCCCAGCCTTCACCCCACCCAGCTCCCTGACCTCCTCCCCTGCCACCCTGCTACCCTGTTCCCTGCTCGTTCTGCTCCGGCCAGCTGTCCCTGCTATGGCTTGAGCTGGCCGGGCATGACCCTGTCTCAGGATTTGCCCACTGGCTGTTCTGCCCAATCTGTTTTCTCTTTATGCAGATATCTGCAAGGGTAACTCCTCACCTGGTATGAGCTCTCGCCTCTCCCCTACCTCAGCACTGAACACGTCCTTCTATCGTAGCTCATATTCCATTGTGCTTGATATTATCTTTATGGTTATACATTAAAAATTCCCTTGCAAGCGATAAGACTTTAAGGAGCTATATAGGGAAGATAGACATGTATCCAAATAACTGTGTTTGTATAAAGCCTCTCCACTTTACAACCCTTGGACATAGCAGAATTAATAAATCTGTTATCACAGACTGAAGCACCAGAAAAGGCTAATATTCTCCAATGTGCAAGATGTGTACCAACCTAAAGTTTAGCACATGGACACTGCTCTTTCTAATTATTATACAATAAAAAAAGTCTTAACATAAGTTGCTAAAATGCCTTTAATACCTCTATGATACTCTATAAACTTATTTGTAACAAAGAAAAGAAGAAGTTTTAGGCTTACAGCCTTTTGCAGACATGAGTATATAGTTAGTCCTTTTAAAATATTATTTTATTTCCATTTTATATTTATTCTTAGGGTTCTGTTTCTATATTAAATTTTAAATGCTTATAGGTAATTTATAATGCAGGTAATATATACTTTGTAACTATTAAACACCTTTACGCCTGGTGCTTCCCTGCAGCCCTCCCAGATAATCTATTACTCTCTGTCTGAATTTTCATTTCTCACATTACTAAGGAGGATAAATAGTTACACATATTCAGTGGACATTCATGCTTCCTATTTGTGAAATGCATACCTTTTCCTGTTTATTTCTCATTTTCTTATTTTGGTGGTTTCCTATTGGTTTGAGGCTGTTTTTTTGTATTTTGCAAACTAATAATTTTTCCAGTTATATGGGTTATAAATACGTTCCATAACCTCATAGCCTTATTTTTACTCACTGTATGATGTTTGGATAAACAGAAGTTACTACTTTTTAGCGTTGATGAACATATCATTCTATTTGTTATTTATACTATATGGAGCTGTTTATGCAATCATTCTCTTACCTAAGTTTATAAACCTTTATTCTCTGTATTTTTTTCTAAAGGAGTTATGGTTCTGCCTTTCACACATTTATGTTTTTAAGCCACCTGGAGCTAATTTAACACATCTGAGAAGAGATCCAATTTTATTTTTATTTTATTCCATATAGTTGATGAGTTGAGCATTCTATGCACTGTTCCATTGTCCTGCAAAAAGCAGCTGTATTCTATACTTTGTTGCATAGATGTGGGATCTCTCTTGGAGATTCTCTGCTTGGTGCTGAGGACTAATACCATACCATCCTCTTCACTTCAGATTTATTGTAAGTTGACTAAATAATGGGACTAATCCTTCCCTCCTTTTTCTTTCCTTTCAAGAGTATCTTTCCTACTCTTGACATTTCATTCTTCCACACACATTCTGGAATCTGCTTTTCAAGTTCCAAAATATAAAAACATGAAAAAAAATACATTTTAAAACTGGTTGAAATTTTCACTAGGTCAATTTAGGGATTATTTGCAACTCTACAGTATTGAGTCTTCCTATCCAGGTACAAGTTATATCTGATCATTTAATTAGGTCTTTTAAAATGTCCTTAAATAATGTTTTTATCCTTCTGTCCATAAATGTCTTGCATATTTTATAAGACTTATCTCTGGGCTAAGCACCTGTAGCTCAATGGTTAGGGCACCAGCCACATATACTGGGGCAGGTGGGTTCAAACCCAGCCAGGGTCTGCTAAAAAAACAATTACAACCACAACAAAAAAAAAATAGCCTGGCATTGTAGCAGGCGCCTGTAGTCCCAGCTACATGGGAGGCTGACGCAAGAGAATCTCTTAGGCCCAAGAGTTTGAGGTTGCTGTGAACTGTGATGTCACAGCACTCTACTCAGGGTGACATAGTGAAACTCTCTCTGAAAAAAAAAAAAAAAAAGATTGTTTTAAAACTAGTACTTTCTGATTTGTTCCTGGTAAACAAAAATCTGGTTGACTTAAGTGATTTGATTTGGCATCCAGTAACTTTGCTAAAGTTACTTATTGTTTTATATGCAAATATATGACCTGCACATAACAGTTTGTTTCTTTTCAATTTTTATGCTACTATTTTAGTACTTAAATTCTTTTGATTTTGGAGCTGGGCACGGTGGCTCACGCCTGTAATCCTAGCACTTTGGGAGGCTGATTCAGGTGGATTGCCTGAGCTCACAGGTTCAAGACCAGACTGAGGCAGAGTGAGACCTCATCTCTAAAAATAGCCAGGCATTGTGGTGGGCACCTGTAGTCCCAGTTACTTGGGAGGCTGAGTCAAGAGAATTGCTTGAACCCAAGAGTTTGAGGTTGCTGTGAGCTGTGAATGTCATAGCACTCAATCAAGGGAAACTCTGTCTCAAAAAAAAAGAAAAAAATCATTTTGATTTTATCTTAGATCACTTAGAAAACCTTATTAGTAATTTCAGTTCAAAAATATTAATTGCATTAAAATGTCTCCACTATTATACTACTTACTTAAGACTATTTTAAATAGTCTTTATTAAGGTAAGGGCTTTCTATTCCTAGTATAATGTTCTTTCTTATCATAAAATAGTTTTTTTGGCAACTCTTAAGATAAAAATATAATTTAGGGAGTGGAGGGGAGATGATGGGTGAAGGGAGGATAGTTGGTGGGAACACACCTATGGTGCATCTTACAAGGGTAAATGTGAAATTTACTAAGTATAGAATATAAATGTCTTAACACAAGAAGTAAGAAAATGTCATGAAGGCTATGTCAACCAGTTTGATGAAAATATTTCAAATTGTATATAAAACCAGCACATTATAAAAAATATATCTATATCTATATCTATATATATATAATTTAATTCCTTTAAATCTATTAATGTAGTAAATTGATTTCTTGAGATTGAACCTACCTTGTATTCTTGTGATAAATCCATTTCAATCATAATATTTAATCTCCTAATATATAGTAATTTAATTGTCACTATTTTGTTCGAAATGTTAAAATGTAACATCATGAATAAAATTGACTGAGATTTTTTGTTTTTACTAACTTTGATTTTGATATCAAGATTACTCCATATTCATTAACTGAATTGAAGCGTTCCCTCTTTTTGTATTTCCTGGCATAGTTTTCAAATTATATGTATGTTTAGGAAAACTCACTTTGAAAGCCATCTGGGCCTGGTATTTTCTTTGTGGAAAGATTTCAACAATTTATTAAACTCTTTCATGCTTATTAAATCATTATGCCTCTTTCTTTTTCTTGGGCCAGTTTTGGTAAATTACATTATCCTAAAACTATTTCCATACACTTCAATTGACATTCTCTACTGGTAATATAAAGTTATTCTCTTACTCTTTGTTTATCTTGAATATTTGGTATTTTTTATAAAATGAGCAATGATATAACATGGAGTAAACTGCAGTAATCATTAGTGTATTGCTTGGTAAAATCTCATGTATGCTTGCACCAGTGTAGCCACCACATATAGAGTCAAACAATTAAGTTTGCAAACTCATCCTAGAAAAAATGCTACATATCTCACCATGGAAATCACCATGGTCACTTTCAAAGTACTCCTCCCTGGGAAGCTCTGCCCCAAGGCCAGTGCCTAGTCCATTCTTCAAAGCATTTTTTCTAGGATGAAATGTGAACTTAACTGTCAGACCTCATATGATGACAACTCTGACGGCCATTCCAGAAAATGATTTCCAGAATTGCTTTTGTAAATTTTGCTAGTCTTTTCAAAAGACTAAATTTTTACTTCAATTGCCTCCTTTTTGTTTCTTATTTCATTAATTTTGTTCTTAGCTTTATTTTTTTCTTCCTTTCTGCTTTGTACGGGTTTATTTTGTTGTTCTATTCCTAATGACTTCAAGTTGATATACCTCATTGCTGGCATGCTTTCCTTATTTTCTAATAACTTTCTAGGTACTACTTTTAGTTATATCTAACAACCTGTGAAATGTAATTACCTTTCAGCTCTTAGCATTTTTAATTTCTACTTTTGTGTCTTCTTTGTTCAATGTATGTTTTTAATTTTAAAACTTACGAAATTTTTAAAAGATATATTTTTCACTGATAGTTATTTGTATTATGGTCAGGGAAAGTTATTTGTGTGATCTTCAACTTTTAAATTTGTTGAACTATGCTTTAGGACAGAAAGAAAGAGAATGAAGAAGACCAGTTGAGGTTTATAATATAATCTCACCTGGAGAAAGGAGCAATTCCAATAGAAGAATCAATAGCACCAGTGAATGATCCCACCAGGTTAGGCAAGTAGAGAATATATGGGAAATGTGTCGTTTCAGACAAGAATGACCAGGGGAAGATAAAACACTGGCCAAAATGAGAGAAAAAAGAAATTATAGTTTGATTTGAATGAAGGGCTAGAAGAATGCCCAACTTGCAAAGTCTAAAGGGGAGCTGAAAATCTTAAGACTAGAAGTTAAACAGGGATTGGAAATTGAAGCTTGATATTTTGCTCATCTCTACAGGGTGATAATGAGGTAACAGAAAATGGGAGTTAGAGGGAGAAAAGCAAATTAGGAGTAGAATCTTTAGAAATGGACATTTAAAAGGTTAAAAATGTGAAGAGGTTTAAAAATAATCTAAATAAGGGGAACCAGCTATTCAGGCTTTGGCAAGATTCTTATAGTTAGGTTAAGTTTCTAGGAATACAAAGTACGTGTAATAGAAAATTATGCCTGCGTCATGTGGTGGGTACAGTGATACAGTGATAAGAGATCCAGAATAAGGCTTTCGATTTTCATTCATTATTCAAAATCATCTAGAATAGATATTTGCTGAGCTCCACTTTGACACAATTTTAGCCAAAAATGTGAAATGCTTTTCCTAGATAAAATTCTATTACTACATAGGATGATTCAAACTCTTTTGGCCTAGTACCCAAAGGACAAATATTATAAGTAATCCAGGATTCATGGCTATATATAAGAACATTCCTGTTTTTAAATTTCAGATGTTTTAAAAAGTCACTGTCATAATATGGAAAACATCAGCAACAAGTCCCAAGTGAAAAGTACACAGCAAAAATCAAAAGACGGCAGCCACAGCAAATACAACATGCAAGGCAATGATCAACACAAGGTGATTGGGGGACTAAGTGAGGAACCCGTACAAGAGAGCTGCGACCATGTCCCATCACCTGGTGTTTACACCAGAGTTAACCCTGTTCTTTACTCTGTAGATGCCAAATACTGAACATGACAGCGACAATGCAAATCAGACTTGGCAATGCAACAAATTCAGGCTATTTCAAGAACATCTTGAATCTTACAAATGTATTTGGTCATGTACATTTTTCATTTAATTTTTAAGTAGTGTTAAAAGGGAATTTAATCCATTTGTCTTTTTCTTTGCATATTAAACTTAGCAAACTTAGTACCAGCAATTTGAAATACAAAACCTTCAAAGTATTTTTTCCAACCTTGTATCTTTTTCAGCCTCATATGGAAATTTTTATTATACCAAACAATATAATACCAAACTCTGGAACTTGAGTAGGTTCTGAACTATCACCAAATACATTTCCATTCTTGGTATAAGAACCATGAAGGAAGAATACTGATAATAAGATGCATAAGAAAGCACTCCACAAGAAAGATAAATTTTGAATTTTTCAGCTTATTTTTATATTTTTAAAGCAAACCTAACTTTTGAGCAAAATGACTTTTATCCCTCTGTGTTAGTTACTAGTGTACCTGCAAATAAAAATGGAGTACATGGTAAGTAGTACACACTTTTTTTGTTACTTTGAAGTATTTACACTCTATTCATTTATTCAACTAATGCTTACTGAGCCCTTAGGATAAGTTGACAGGAAAGGGGGAAGAAAGAAATAAACAAGTTAAACAAATGAAGACGATTTTTAGTAAGAATTCCCAGGAGGACCCCGACTCTGATAAGATTTTCAGGGAGGCCCAGAGGCAGATGAGACCCAGCCGGCAGAGCAGAGGGTGGGAAGCAGCAGCCGGGGAGGGGATGAGCAGATGTCGGGGAAGCAGGGCAGAGGGCAGGAGAGAAAGTCTCAGAACAAAGTGAGAACAGCCTGCCCCAGCCAGACCGTGCATGGCCTTATAAGCTGGCGAGGCATCGAGATTTATGTGAGGAAGTGGGAAGCCACTGAAGAATTTTAAGTGACATCATTTAATTTACATGTCTGCACTTCCAACTGCACATGACAGATGCACTAGGAGGCAGAAAGGAGAGGAATCTATTGGGAACCTCCCACACGATCGCAGCCTAGACCAAGGTGATGGCTTTGGTGGTGGAAAGAAGAGCGTAAGACATGTGAAGATACTTGTTGGAAGTGGAATCCATAGTACTTATTAATGGATTAAACACGGGGAATGCGGGAAAGGCAGGACTGGCATGACTCCTAGTTTGCTGGCCTGAGTCATTGGATAGAAGGCGGTTTCTTTTGTTAAAATGAAAAAAGTTTGGAGAGAGAATAAGTTCCAGGAGAGAGGATCAAGAATTTCATGTGTACACTAGACAAGTTATATCTAAAAGGGGTATAAACGGAAAAGGTAATGTGTGTGGAGAATGACAAGAACATGAACTAGCCTAATAGGAACTAGGCTAGAATAGAAACTTGGGAACCCTGAGCCCAGAGATAGTTACAGCCACATGAATAGATGAGCTACCCTTTGAGAGTAGACAGAGAAAAGGAGGGCCCAGGATGAGCCTAGAAGAATCCCTACATTTTTAGTACAGCCACAGGAGCAGGAAGAGTCTCTAAAGGCAGAAGTAGGGAGACAGTCTGGAGAGGGAACGCCCCAGGGCCAGAGAGGAGCGTGTCTGTCAAGGAAAGAGCTGCCTCCTCTGCCTAAGGCTGCAGAGGAGGGACAGAGAAAGGCTCCCTCTCAAACCAGGAGAGTACTGGGAGCCTCAGCAGGAGCCAGCACCACTTCCGTGGGAAAGCAGGCCTTGAGGTGAAGTGAGATAAAACAACAGGCCTGTGAGTGCTCACGGAGATGATGAAACGACGTTCTGAACCCAAACAGGGTAAAAATATGAACAACAATCCTACGGTTAATGCTCCGCTTTTGAGTTCCAGTCACTGTGGCGGGGTTTCCTGCATGGAAAAATCTACATGGCCAGCTGTCCTGCCATGTAGAGGAGGGCTCTGGGCGTCCACGCGTGGGCCTCGCATTAGGAATTGGAGACTTGAGTAAGCACTTGCCCCAAGAAATTCATCAGAGGAAAAGAGAAAGTAAACAAATAATTATAAAGCAAAGTGCCAATCTGTATACACTGTTTACTCCATATTATATACATGGGGCATTCAAGGAGCAGGGAGGGGCTTGTGTTGGGAAGTCAGGCTCCTGGACAGCCTTCTAGAGTAGATGATCTCCAAAGAAAGGATAAGCTGGGCAACCTCACCGAAGGTGGAGGACAGTCAGGAGGAGGAGAATTGTTACTGGGGTAGAAGGGACAGGATGGCCTCAGCAAGACACAAGGGCAATACGTCGTCTGGAGGGTTAGCATGTTTCTAGTTGCAGAATAAGGCAAGGGTGAGGAAAGAAAGGAAAAACGCGTTCAGAGGCCAAAACCTGAAGGGACTTGTATTTCACAATAAAAGGCTCATCATATCGTCCTGTGGGGATGGAGGTGCACAGCACTTAAAATGTCTCAAATAGGACAATTTTGTTTTAGATAGATGGTCCTGCCACCTGGGTGCAAATGGATTTGAAAATGGCAAGACTGTGGTCAGAGGGACCAATTATAAGGTGGCTTCAGTAGTTTACAGAAAACGAAAAGAGACTGAACGTAGGATGTGGTAAGGTGATGGGGGGAGTTGACTCAAGAGCAACAGCTTACCCTTGAGCAGCGAGCGTTTGGACTGTGTGGGTCCACTCAGACATGGGTTTCCTTCTGCCTCTGCCACCCCGGGGGACTGCAGGGCCACTCCCTCCCCTTCCTCCTCCTCATTCCACTCAGTGTGCAAATGACAAGCACAACGACCTTTATGACGACCCATTTTCACTTAATGAACAGTAAATATATATCCTCTTGCTTATGACTTTTGTGTTTTTTTTTAGGTGCATGTTTGTAATTACAACTCTCTTAACATTTCTTTACCCTAGTTTATTTGATTGTAAGAATATGGTCTAGACTACATATAATGTATGTGCCACATATAAAATGTCTTGATTTATCTGGCTCTGTTTCTTTGTAAAATAAGGTGACTAAATCAGATGGTCTCCACTGTCACTTTTAGTTTGGATTTTGTGGCAAAAAAAAACACACATCTCACTACATGAAGATCACAATAATGGTAAACCTGGCAAGAACAGTTTCAATGGACTGATAGGGCTGGTGTGAATTGAAATGCGAGTAAATAATCCCTCAGAGAACCTTGACCATGAGGCATCCTGGAAAAATGGAGGCAGAAGGACACATGTTTCCAGTGTCTACTATACAACTTCAAAGTCAGCAGACAACATTTTGACGTCCAAATGGGACAGCACCTGACCAGCCTGCCAGGCCAGGGTTGATGAACTCCAAAAGAACTAACATTTATTCAGCACACATTAACTGTCAGTTACTGCGAGGTGCTTCATGTGTGGAGAATGTGAGAGGGCCAGCATTCTTCCTGTACCCAATGAACTCTACCATGTATGGAATAATTCACTGTGCATTATTGTAAATTTCTCTCATACTCAACCTTTGAGGAACAAAGGAAAAGAAATAGATTCAGTAAAATCTTTTATTCCAAACAAAATCTCCAGAGCCAATCTAGATTAATAATCAGAAGATTTGGGCATGAGGAAAACACTATTTGCAAATTCAGAAAGCATTCAACAAAAGAAATGGGGTTTAAATTCAGATCTGTCTTTAATTCTAAATCTCTCCATTATATGACAGCTACTCACTATTATCCTTCCTTGATTGTCACAGGCCTTGTCATTCATCCATTTCCTTGGATTGTATGGTTTTATAGGTACTGATCCTTCCCAGATTTATATTTAAATTTAAATCTCTTGTAATTAGGTAACCTGGTCTCCATTAAATCACATTCTTTTCAGTTTCTGAAAGTTGCATGTATTTACCAATATCCCTGCATGACTAAAAGTCATGCTCCAGAAAATTCTAATCTTGTTGTTGACAATATCTATGTGTCCAGGTTTTATTTTCTCCTGTGGTCTTCTTTTCACTTTGGAAGTCTCAATCCTCAGCAAGAAGAAGAGAAGAAAATACCATTTATATCATGAAGTCCTTCAATTCCTGCCTAGGACATCTAAGTCAACAGACATACTTGTCACATTTCTCTCTTTCTTTCTTTCTTTCTTTCTTTCTTTTTTTTTTTTTTTTTGACAGAGTCTTACTTTGTCCCCCTCAGTAGAGTGCCAGGTGTCACAGCTCAGAGCAACCTCAGACTTCTTGGGCTCAAGCAATTCTCTTGCCTCAACCTCCTGAGTACGTAGGACTACAGGCGTCCACCACAGCACCCAGCTATTTTTAGAGACAAGGTCTTTCTCTGGCTCAGGCTGGTCTCCAACCTGTGTGCTCAGGCAGACTACCTGCCTCAGCCTCCCAGAGTTCTAGGATTACAGGCATGAGCCACCGTGCCATGCCCCATATTTCTTTCCTTTCTTTTTTTTTTTTTTTTTTTTGGCAGTTTTGGCCGGGGCTGGGTTCAAACCCACCACCTCCCGCATATGGGGCCAGTGCCCTACTTCTTTGAGCCACAGGCACCACCCCCCATATTTCTTTTTATAATGAAATTTATGCCCACATGATATACCTGTCTCTTGGCAAAGATGTATATGATAATGACTTCTCTTCTACCTTTTTTTTTTTTTGTAGAGACAGAGTTTCACTTTGTCGCCCTTAGTAGAGTGCCATGGCATCACAGCTCACAGAAACCTCCAACTCCTGGGTTAGGCAATTGTCTTGCCTCAGCCTCCCAAGTAGATGGGGCTATAGGCGCCCGCCACAATGCCCGGCTATTTTTGTTGTTGTTGTTGTTGTTGTTGTTGTTGTTGCAGTTTGGCTGGGGCCGGGTTTGAACCCGCCACCCTTGGTATATGGGGCCGGCGCCCTACCCACTGAGCCATAGGTGTCACCCATTCTCTTCTACCTAATTTGGCAAAAAATTTACACACTACTCGTGACAAAAAGTTACAAAAGTTAAACTTGGCTAACAGAATGAGAACAAATGAATATACAATAGATCATCTGCAAGTTGACCACCCAGGGACTGTAACTGGTCAACTTATGGGGATGGTCAGCATAGGAACTAGGCCTACTGTACTGATACATACATGTCTGCTCTGTGAAAATTAGGTCAACTTAAGCAGGTGCTCAACTATGGAGGTTCTACTGTATTTATTACATGTCTTTCTCTTGCTAACATTACTTTCAGATTTCTTTTTGTAAATCTCTTTGTATATTTAGGTAATTTTCTACATCAGTGCAAATAATACAATCTGCTGTACATTCTTAATTTTAGAAGAAATCATATAAAATTTTAAAACTTAAATATATAAAGAATTTTTAAATGACAATAGTAATAATGATGAAAATGTTGAACAAATTAGTGAACTTTTGAGGAACAAACGAAATATTTAAAACTAATTTCTGGCCAATCAATTAAGGACAACACACCAGCTTTTATTAATCAGGTCTAACAGGGAGTATGTGTTTACATAAAGAGTCATTGGGACCCTTTAGTAGCTAGGTGCTTAAAAAACACAAGTCTTTTAAAATATTTTAAATTATTATCCTATGTAAGTGCAGGATATACAAAATTTTACAAAGAGGTGGCCAATTCTTAGGTAAAATTTGGTAATGAATATTTTGTAAGTAAAGGTACATTTCTCTACGATTTCCCATTCTCATGTATGGTCACTTTCCGGGTGACTTGAGGCACCTCGTAGATAAGCTTTCTAACTATCATTCAGATTTAAGGTGTAATTAGAGCCTTAAGGATAAATACTCCTAAACAAATCTAGCCAAGTTAATGTACAATGATTACATACTATTCATACATCCTCCATTTTTGAAAATTTCATCTTAAATATTATATAGCAATTTATAAACATCATAAATATTAACCATGAACAGATATAAAGAAACAGACATGTACCCTTTCATAAGCAGTCTAAGAAACAAGAAAGTCCAGTTTTGGTTCATTTTAAATGCACAAACAACACCTCAGTATCTCTCTCACACACACAAACGCACACACAGACTGATGTAGTTATTTTAAATCACCTTTCCACACTATTTAAATTAAACATGACTATACAAACTCCTCTAGGTATGTTAAGCATTACAAAATAAAAAAGTACAGGAATAATTTTCTGCTTAAATGTTTCAGGAATTCTCAATCAAAACATAAAATATTTTGGGAACAATAGGGGAACATGATGATGCTATTGATTTATTTCTTCTGCTAATTTGTTTTTGCTAATGATATCATGGTTACATAGGAAAATGCTCTTATTCTTAGAAGATGTCATAACGTCTGCAACTTATATGTGCCTTATGCTGACTTACAGAAAGAAAAAAAAAAAGGTGGGAGAGAGAGAAAGAAATCTGGGATATGGAAACACAACACACAGGTGTTCATTGTGTTATTCCTTTATGTTTTCTACAGGTTCAAACATACTTGAAATAAAAAGTTAGGAAAACTTCATCTCATATTACCACTTATATTTGTTTTGAGAGATACTATTTGATCCAGCACATGAGCCGTGAGTCATTATGAAAACTATGTTCTTCCAGCAGTCCCCATCAGTTCAGAGCAAAGTGCAGGTTTACTCGGGGAGGAGAGAAGGGAGAGTAGCTTCAAAGTTTGGGAGAGTGCCTGTCACACAGACGCCACATTTTGTGAAGCTGGGCTCTGTATCAGTCGACTCTGCTCTCCCCTACTGGCTGGCTGATGGCTATCTGCAGGCAGAGGCAGGGGGGCCTCCAAGAGGGTGTGCGTGCAAGACAAGATAAAGGAACTGCAGTAACCCCAAACTGAAGGGAGACGCATCTCCCTGGGGTGTTTATTTGGATGGATATCTAGATAGGGGCAGGTAGGAAAGTGGAAAGAGCTATTAGAAAACCAGATGATAAAGTATACAGAAATATGAAAATAAGCCATCCTCTGCTCAGCGTCTAAGTTATGAAATGGTTTCATTGTAAACGTGCTCATTTCTCATACTCATCCTGGCAAGGAAAACATAAGACTCCCCTGAAACTAAGGGAAAAAAATAAACCACATTTATTTTGAAACCCAGAGAATAAAGACTCAGGGATAGTGTCTTTATACTGAATAACAGACATGTGGTTCTTAATAAATATAGCAGCTTTTTAAAAATCCTGTTGTGAGAAGGAATTTTCCTCACTACCCAGAAGACAAAGAAAAACAGTGAGTGTTGACAGCATGGTATTAGAAAAACACCCTTAGACCCAATTTGTTATCCCCAAATATATATATATTCTTCTTAATTTACTTCAAGCCAGCACGTTGGCTCCTAGCATCTTACTTTTGTGTCATTATCTCTCTGCCATACACACAAGTCATAGCTGGGGATCGCAACTCTCGGTGAAGCTACTCTGAGATTCCAGATCTCAGTGGTGTTGGCATGAGCGCTGGTCTCTTCAGTCATAGAGAAGACAATATCCTAGGGAGACTGGAATTAGTCCTATTTTGCACCATTCCAGCCAAAATGCTGCTTATCAAGAAGCGAGTAATTGCTAGCTAATGGCTATGGGGGAAAAAAACCATTGCATTTCAATCTAAGTGTCTTTTGGCACGTGACAATAAATAAAGCCACGGCAAGTGTAAACATAAAGTGGGGACGGTTTCTTGAGGAGGGTAAATAGCAAACATGAAAAAGGCGAGTTACCTCATCCGACTGGGAGGGGCTGATTCTAGGCATGGGCGACACTTGGGGAGTTTTCAGCTGCATGCTGTTGCTGTCTGGCACCAGCTCCCGGTGGATGGTTTGGATGTGGTTCTGGAGCTCACTCTCAGACTCGAACTTGACGTTGCAGCTAGAGCAGCGAGTCTTCAGGGTTCCTGCCTTGCCTTTACCCTCCATGGCACTCAGAGTCTCACTCTGGCCCAAGCCTGGCCTATTCGTGCCGGGAGGGATGTTGAGGCCTGGGCTGGCACTCTTACTGAGATTCACGCAGCCGGCACAAAGACCATATGGCAGGCCGTTGATGTCAAGTTTCACCAGATCTTGCTTGGAACGGAATTCTTTGAGGCAAGATGCACACTTGTACAGTTTTTGAACATGCTGGCCACGTCCTGTGGTCTGGACCGCAGACCCATTCCCTGTCTTTTGCATGTGGAATGTCCCGTGGATTTTGAGTTCCAAGGTGGAGGTCACCGTCTGCATGCACACCACGCAGCGGAACCCCGTTAGGGAGTTCCTCAAGTCCGGGTGCATTTGGCAATGCTCTAAAAACTCCTCTTCACTCTGCAGAGGCATCTTGCAAATCCGGCAGTTTCCAGTATCGAGACTCTTACTGTGCGTGACTTTGTGTTCTGTAAGAGTTAAAAGGGAGGGAAACCGTTCTCCGCAAATGGGACACATGTAGTGTTTGACAGGGCCCAGGTGTGTCTGCATATGTTCGCGGAGGCCATTTTCAGAGAAGAAGGTTCGAGAGCACACGTTGCACTTATAATTCCCTTTAATGAGCTCGGCCTTCTTCTTCACAATGGCGCTCTCTCCGGGTCTGATGTTGTGATCCCGGAGCTGGTGATTTTGCAGCAGGGTCTCCATAGTGTAGGCTGCCCCACAAATATCACACCCATACATGGGCTCGGAGGTGTCCACATCTTCTTCACTGCCATCGTGGCTGTTGTGGGACTCCTGGCTGTTGGTCAGCAAGGTCTGCAGCTCCACCTCCTCTTTCTGCACCTGCTCGGAGGCTCCATTTGTGCCACAGTTGGGCGTCTTGGTCTCAAACACGCAGTGCTTCTCCCGCAGGTGCTTCTCCAGCAGGATGATGGCGTGGAAGGCCTTGCTGCAGAACTTGCAGTTGTACTTCTTGCTGTGCGTGGTGATGTGGCACTGCAGCTCCACCTCGGTGCCGAAGGACTCGCCGCAGAAGATGCACTTGTGCACTTTGCCTTGATTTTCCAGGTGGTTGTGCTTCACGTGCAGCTGCAAGTCCGTCTCATTGCGGAAGTCCCAGTTGCAGGATGTGCAGCGATACACCTTCTTCTCGTTGCTGTGCTTCACGGCCAAGTGCAGCTGAATGGACACTTTTGAGTCAAAAACTTCTTGGCAGAGGGTGCAGCGGAAGAAGACAAAGGTGTGCATGTCCAGCAGGTGTTTCTGAAGGTCATCCACAGATGTGAACTGCTTGTCACAGCTCTCGCATATATAATACGTGGAGGTGATCATAAAGTGAATGGTAACGTGCTTCAACAAGGATTCTTGGTTGGGGAATTCCTTGTTGCACTGAGGACAGGTCAACTTCGGAAGCACAGTGTCAAGATGAGTTTTTAGGTGAGTCTGAAAGCTGTCTAGGGACGTGTATTTAGCACCACACTGATTACAGATATACTCTCCGGCTGGACGTGCAGGTCCACCTCCGACTGCCTGCATCATCTTAAGAGATGTCTGCTCTATGGCCATGGGAGAGAGGGGGCTCAAAGCCCTGGATTTCTTCCCATTGTGAATATAATTCAAGGCCAAGGGAATGTTTTTATGATTCTCTTTGATATGCTTGTTCAGTTTGAGAACACTGTTGAATATTGGCGAATTTGTACAATAGGAACAAGAATAGACTTCTACTACAGGTTCTTTTGGAGTCCCAAGCACTGGAGACCCAAATCGGGAGCCACTGAGGTCACAGTGGACTTGTCTTATATGCTCTTCGAGGGAAGAGTCAGTGAGAAACCCCATATAGCAATGGGGACAAAAGAATGCATTACTATCTTTAGCTGCAGGGTTTGCAAATCCATGAGAACATCGAATGTGTTCCTGAAGAGTGTTAAGGTCGTTGACAACTTCAGAACAGAAGTTGCACTGGTAAACTATGGCGGGCATGGCAGAAACAATCAGACCTGGGTCCTGAGCTTCATGCACTTGCTTGAGATGTTCATTTAGGTTATAGAGTGAGGGCAGAACCTCTAAGCAATACTGACAAATATGGGCCTGTTCTGGCTTATCTAAATGCATAGTTTTCAGGTGAATCTGCAGAACTGCAAGACTGGAAAATAGCTGCTTGTTGCAGTAAATACAGCTGTAGGTAACTTTTGCTTGCTTGCTCGAGGGGCCAGTCATGTCAGGGGTCTGCTGAGCAGCCCTCTTCCTCCCTCGACTCTTTGGGATTGGTGGGGCAGCTTCCACCATTGTTGAGCTGTCCACTGAGAGGTTGGAGTCTGGAGTGGTGCTGGACACAGAGGTGTAGCCCACTGTGACCAAGGAAGGGCTGTTGCTGTGATTGCATGACTCTGGCTGCTGGTGACTGTCCATGTGGCTGTACAGCTCCTCGACTGTGTGAAAACTCTCGGAACAAATGCTGCATGAGTTCTTCTTCTCCCCACCGTGCACCTGCTCCATGTGGTTCACGAGCGAGGTCTCCTCCACAAAGAGCTCGTGGCAGTAGAGACACTGGAGGGCCGCTCGGTCCTCGTTTGGGGAGCATTCAGGGTGGCACTCAGCAATGTGCTTCTGGAGGTCTTCCGGGAAGTCGAAGCCTTCCTCACACTGACTGCACTTCTGAGTGTCCTTCATCTTCCAGTCCTCCATCCTGGAACCAGACTGAGAACCGTCCTTGTTCCTCTCGTGAACCTGCATGTGTCCGTGTAGTGAACTAGAGGACAGGAACCCACGGCGGCAAATGGCACATTTGTATGGCTTGTTGGACGTGTGAGTCTTTAAGTGGATCTTCAAGTGGTCGCTCCTGGAGAACGCGGCGTCACACTCGCTGCAGTGGTACTTCTTGTCCCCTGTGTGGAGTTTTATGTGGCGGTCTCGGCTCCGCTTGTGTTTGAACAGCCTGCTGCAGTAGGTGCATTTGAAAGGCAGTTTGTCACTGTGACTCTGCTCATGGTGCTTTAGGTAGCTGAGGCGGCTAAACGACTTGTCACAGAACTGACATGGGTATGGAAGTCCAGGGCCACCTTCTTCTTCTCCAAAATCACAACCTTCTCCATGGCTAGGGGACGTCTGGTCCTTGCTAGAAGGTGAGGAAGCCGGCCAAGAGCAAGTGGGGTCATCTTCAACATCCACTCCATCTGCAATGAGAAATAGCCAGAGATTTCATTTTACATGTTGAGAAGTCAAGAGGGCGTTTACTGTACCACGTCAAGAGCCACACACAAGTGGACCCTTCTGAACCTTTCAGGGGGAAAAAAAATGGAGGAGAGAATATTTGAGTGAGACATTTTCAAATCTGAGCCCAAAGCTTTTATTCTACATTTATTTTTTGTTGGGTTGTAAAATATAAAAAGATATTAAACAGTTCCATGTCTAAATTACTATTTTATTACTTTTTATCATTCTTTCGTTGAAGCAAGGTATATATTACACATTGACAATTTTATTAAAATGCAGATTTTAATATATTTAATGTTTCTTTTGTATTCATTCTAAAATGATTTGCATACTACGTGAGCATCTGAAGAACCAAATGAAAAGAGGAAATAGTAGGGGAAT
Organism: Loris lydekkerianus; assembly: GCA_963574355.1. Taxonomy (NCBI): domain Eukaryota; kingdom Metazoa; phylum Chordata; class Mammalia; order Primates; family Lorisidae; genus Loris; species Loris lydekkerianus. The sequence continues at coordinate 80,803 of CAUYPK010043904.1, forward strand.
GATTTAAAATTAATGCAGTCAACCCAGATGTCTAATATTTAATAAAAAATTCCCTCTGCATTTTGCTTGTTTTTATATAAAAAGGCAATTCTGAAGACCAGAATTGGTCTTTTATGGGGGTTCTTATTGATACAGACCTTATTGCTTTCAGCAAAAAAATATTAAAAAGTAAGCACATGAAAGGAGACAGAAAACACAATAATAATTATGTCTTGTGTAATGAAAGACAACTAGGATTTCTTCAATAACCGAAAGATTCGAATACCATAGGCCAGAAAATGGATTATTAAATGTTAGAAGGATATTGCTAGATATTACATGTAGCTAGGATCAGCCAGGATCAAGGAAAAATGAGAGTTTCACAAAGGCCAGATTTTAATAGTGCATTTTGTTGGAAAGTTCAAGAGGTGGCCCACCATTTCTTCCTTTCGCAAAAGCTTCTGTAGCCTGAACTTCCTTAGCTAAACAGGACCTGCACTTTGAGGTGAGCAGAGACAAAGCAACTTGTAAAAAACTGGAAACAGGAAAAGTGATAAATGATTATGGTAAATGCCGAAAGATTTATGAGTAACAAAAAGAAGACAAACAAGACTGAGAGCCAGATATAAACTTAGCAAGTTATCTGTAAAGGAGCTCTACTCTGTATTAGGTGGTTTTTAAAATCATGTTCTTAGCAAATGTGCAGTCTTATTTCTCTTGCCTTCCTGACATCCACATGGAAAATGAGACCTTCTCAAAACAGGTTGTGAAACCCTTTTTTTTTTTTTTTTTCCTTTTTTGCTTTTCAAAACAATCTATTATTCAAGATCAGAAGAAATTTTAAAAGCTTTTCACTCTACAAAGGAGCAAGATTTTGCATAAATGCAGACAAGCAAAGACCATAGATTGGAGCAAGTGTTTCTCTTAGAATAATACGTTCAATTAGAACGTTATTAGAATATCCTAATAGGACTCAATTAGAGTATGCTCATGTAAGTTTTTCGATTCTTCAAAGCTAAAGGTGCACTAGCAAGCCAAATGATGAACATAAAAGTAGAAACTGGTGAGCATTATATAAACGAATTCCACATCTGCTTTCTTTAAGGTAACAAGATTTTACTAGATTGTCAGTCTCTTCCTTATCCACAGGAAACAGATGAGGATCATTCCTTTCCTGCATCTAGAAACTGATGACAACACCATCTCACTATCAATGCCAGATGGCAACTCCCTCACTCTGAGAAAACAACCAAACACCATTCCTGGATCCCTGCCCACTGCAACAAAGCTTTGCCATACAAGATGAAAACCACACGATTGTGCACCCGCATTTATATGACTTTATAACCCAACACGCTTCAGCATTAGAAAGGATCTGATAAATGTGGGTGTGATTTATATTTAAAATGAATAATAAAATGAATCAAGAACCTATGCAGATAAACTCAACTCACCACTTAAGAAAAACAATGTTAAAAAATTAAAGCAAAACAACTCAACGATGATCTAAGTTTCTCTCCCCACCCCACAAAATGTTAAGATCACCTTTAAGTGATATCCCTGAAACAAACCAAGGTTTCTAATATTTCCTGTAACTGAAAAAAAAATGTTATTTATTAAATTTTCTCAACATTCTCGGTAAAATCTACCACATTTCACATTCATTTCTCTGGTTTAAATTCTATTTTTCATTCTGAAATATTTCCAAATACATCTTCATATATATATATATGGGGGAAAACAGAATCAGAATTTATCTTGGTTCTAGACTAGAAAGATATAACTATTGAGCTTGAAAATGTACTAATTTTTAAGGCATGATATATTATTATGCAAATACATAAAGAATTATAGAGCAATGGACCGTTATAAAAATTGTGCAATCCCTAACACTGTGTGTAAGTCAGGTTCTTGTCTGTGATCCATGCCTGACAATATTTATTAGGTAACTGTTTTCTTAAGCTTGTAAATTTCAATGAGCTGAAGGATAGGATCAATTTTTTTTTTTTTTTTTTTTGGCAGTTTTTGGCCAGGGCTGGGTTTGAACCTGCCACCTCCAGCGTATGGGGCCGGCGCCCTACTCCTTTGAGCCCCAGGCACCACCAGGTTAGGATCAAGTTTTTCACCAGCACTCGAGAGAGAGCTGGAAAGGTTTCCTTTCCCCGCTCCTGTTTATATTATTTATCTTTGTCAATAAACAGAAACCCCCTCCAGAAGTCATAGAGTAGGGTAGCTTAGGACAGAGGGATAGAGTGGATTAAAAGAGGCAGAAAGTAAAAACTTTGAGCAAGGAACACTACTTTTAAAAAATAAAGGTTTTCCCAAAGGCTGGTTTCTGCCTTAAAATCTAAGTTGTAATGAACTTATTTGCTGGTATCATAGATGGATCTGCCCTCCCAGGGACACACAGGGAGTCACCGGCCTCCCAGCGGGTGGGTCCACACTCTATGAAGATCCCAAACTATTGCTGTGCGGTCTCTCTGCCAGCATTCTCTGAGGCTACCTAAGTCTTGGAGAGTTACTCAGCCCCATTAACTTGGGCTTCTTGGCAGTCAAAATGCAAAACTGTGCTTAAATGGTGAATATAAAGTTGAACAACATCCATTTCTTTTAACATATGGAAGAAACTATGGAGGATTCTTTCAACCCCAGTTTCCTGAATCAACTTGAATTTCTCTCTCTTCCTTCCTAAGTGCTACTTACAGGGACCGTCTATCTGTGTGATGGCAAGTTTCCTGCTTTTCAATGCGAATATGTAACATGTCCACGTCAAATTTTAACTTTCGGACCTATCACTTCACACAGGCTGATTCTCGAAGAGCTACAGCTCTTACAGCTGAACAGACTTCACTGGAAGCCAGCTTCACAGCCTAAAACGTCTATTTAAAGACGCAAAAGTGTATGCACGGTTCGTGCAGATGTTTTTCTCCAGCAACTGTACTTGCTGAGTTTCACCATTTCCATAAAGCACATTAAAACAAGTGTGTGAACACTCTGAGATGAAAGTCTCCAACACTCCTGAGACTTTCAGTGGAAAGTAGAGCCGCCTGACTTTTCTCCAAGCAGACAGGAATGCCCATGATTCAGCAGCCTGAGTAAATAAAAGAGGTCCTTATTTCCTAATTTCGCTGGCTGGCCACACTGCAGCAGCCTCTGTGCTCCTGCCAAAGGGGATGCAGAACTGGAACTACACCCAGCCGCTGAAGGCCTGTCTTTGTTAGCCAGCCAGGCTTTCCCGATCATCTTCTGGCAACGAGACTGCCATATCCTGCAAGGAAGACCTCCATCTCAGGCTCCATGGTCCTCTAGTCTGCCTGAAAGGACGAAACAACAGATTTTGCTGGGTCTGTGTTGCAGGAGGACAGCTGGAAACGCAGTTAGCAGCAGAGCAACACCTGTTCCGTCATATTTATAGGGGAAAGTACTCACTAACAGAAAAGTGAAGTCATGCTAGAAGGAGTCGTTCTGCAGAGAAGAAAGCACCAGCACACAAAATACCTTTGTGACATGAGCCACCAGACTTTCATGTGCCAACCTGGGGAGGAAGAAGCAAAGGCTGGATGTGATTTTATCCCGGCTACTGCTCACGGACCAGCACACTGCTTGTCAGACGGTGGCTTGTCTTCTCAGTTAATAGCCTGCTACTATGGAAGAGAAATGTTGAGGGCCCAGCCATTCTTTGGCTTTCAAGTCTAATCAAAGTAGCCAGAAATAATAATAAGAAGGAAAAGGAAGAGGCAGGGGAGATCAAAGAAAGAAGAGAATATATGTGGGAGGGTTGGGCGTGATGCTAGCAGGTACTTTGTACTATTAAGCAGGTATTGGAACCAAGTCTTTCAGAAGGGGTTAGGCAAGCTGAAATTATTAAGTAGAAACAAAAGCAACAAAGCTAGTGGAATCACTTTTAACACTAAGAAAATTATCGAAGTTAAGGAAACTTTCGATTCTTCATAGGGCTGGGTCTGCAAGCAACTGGCTTACTGATATCCTTTCGCTACCTGAGCTCATTCACTGCAACGGCAGAGTACTCTCTTAACTGCCCATTGGGGACCCAGTATGGTGTGTACGCTAGTGCCACACAGCAAGGTTTCCTTAACAGGGACAGGATTTACATTGGCGGTTACTTTTCAAGTGAGGTAAAGAACAAATACTGATGGGTTTGCACTTCTGTCTTCAGGAGTTCAATGACTCTGAATAAGTACTAAAAGTCAAGAGTCTGGAGTTTTCTTTCCAGCTTCATAACTAACTTAGTGACCTGGCCAAGTCATTTCATCTGCCCCTACCTAGGTATTTCACCTGCAGTATGAAGATGATAATTCTTGCTACTTACCCTCTGGGGTGTTACAAAGATTAGTAAATGTTTCTAGGGCACCTTACCATTGCTGAAGAAAAACTGCATATGTAAACAAAAAGATTTATATGCCTTGCATATATTTCTGTTTCCATGTGTAAGCTTCTGTATATACAGTATGAGAATATTTTAACATTTTCTCTCTTTTAATGGAATCCCTGGAATATCAGTTTTAAGGATCGGCCCAGTGGAAATCCACAATGCCTGAAGCATCCACAGTTTTATGTACAGCCAGCAAGAAAATAAAATATGGTTGGTGATATCTCAAAATTGATGGACCATAAATCCATTCTTATGCTCCAAGTATTCAATTATCATACACAGAGTATAATGTTTATATTATATTCTATATAAAGAGGACAGGTAGCCTCAGAATAAGTATTTTTCTATGTAATTCTGAAGCCAAGTATATAATTTTGAAATTACTTCTCTTCTCCCTAAAACATGAGCAATATGATCATTGCATTATTTGGTATCTTAAGTTAGTTTAATATAATATTTTTTAAGTGTCACATAATAGGTTAAAGCCAGAACAAAATGTCAGGTTCCATCCCTCCTTATTTTAAATGATTCTCCATTCTGCCATTAGGCTACGGAAGCAGTTCTGAACTTCCTTACTGAATGGAGTTCACAGCACTTTTTTTATTCATTAGCTACCTGAGTCACCTTAACATAAGCTGAAAATCCTGAGGGAGACACACAGGTGTGCACAAGTGCTAAGAGAAGCCGGCACTACGCAAAGAGAAAAATATTTTGAAATGCATGTTTAATAGACACAGGTAACAAGGGTATTTGTCATGGTACTTCAGTGCCATTAACAGCAACAATTTAACATCACTGTATTGAAAATCATCTAACCAAATTGCACCATACATTTGTAAAGCAATGAATGATTTAAAATGCTAGACAATAAGGGTCATTTGAAATGAACCATTATGCATTATTACGCAATCGCTTCCCTTTATTCTCAATAGAAATGTCAACAGTTTTAGAAAAGCTGTGATTTTTATAACAGAACTATCACGCTTTTAGCTTTTTTTTTTTTTTTTAATCAACAGTGCCACATTAAATTCACTCCTTTGTCACATAACTTATTTAACTACTTGAAAATGAGTATTCTTTACTGGGTGTTCAAAAGAGAAATGTGAACTTTAAAATTATTTATAATTCACAGATGTTTTAAAATTCTATAATATTCCAAATTGTTCTGGAAGGACCAGTGAAATGCATTAACAGTTAGGTTATGAGGAAAAAGGGTAGTCACCCATTAATGACAGTGGCTGCGGGGAGCAGGATTGGTGGTGCACATTTTTTAACACAGTCTTAAGATGAATTCCAGATATCAAAGCTCAGGGGTTATTTTTTTTTTTCTTTCAATACTCCCTGGTAAAAAAGAGGCTCACTCTCTCCCAACAACCCTTTAACACTCCAGATGAGCCAAGGAAGAGATAAAGAGCTGTTATCACTTCTCCATTGCCCTCCTTGGGTAATTGTGGGCTGCACATCCATCCCATCCTTTGCCAAACACTTTTCTATTGCATGTGCAGAGAGAAGTACAAATGTTTTGCTTGCTGTTGCTTAAAGTTCATTTGAACAGACGGAGCTCAATGAATTCCATCTTCCGCAGCCAAATTAAATAGAAAACAGTGCATTCTTAAGCCGTTCACACTTAACTCCACCTCTCAAATCAGGAAAAAGCTGACGTGAAAGCAGTTAAAGAATAGTCATGGTCTCTCTCACGGAAATCGAGACATTGTGTTTCTGAAGCCAGACAGAAGGAAAATTGGTTTCCAATTATGTGCGGGGGTGGGGATGAGGGGAGCGAAAACTCCGTTTCTTTCCTTTCTTTTCTTTCTTTCTTTCTCTTTCTTTCTTTCTTTCTTTCTTTCTTTCTTTCTTTCTTTCTTTCTTTCTTTCTTTCTTTCTTTCTTTCTTTCTTTCTTTTCTCTCCCTTCTTTTCTCTTTTTCTTTCTCACTTAAAAATATAGACAAATGATGATAAGCACCTCTTGGTGTTCAATAGTGTGTCACACATCTGTTTATGGTGCTGTGACTGCGGGCATTCTATGCTGCTTAACATGTTTATCTTTCCTTTAATAATGACAGCTATCACAAGAGTGGATTTCCTAAGCCTGTATTCTTTTTCTCTCTACTATTTTGAGTTAGAGGGCACTTATTAGCTATTATGCATTCTGGTGTTTACATATGACCTCACACCACAAAAATGTAAGGCAATTTTTCGTTACTTTAACTTCATTTATTTAGTCAACATTTAATAAGCACCCCTACTACGTGTTAGGCCCAATACTGGTTTATAAACTCTAGAAGCTGCATTCTTTTTTTAAGTTTTGATTTCCCTGTCTATAATATCAGAAAAATTCCAACCTGCCTCATAGGTAGTGTTATTAAGAATCAAACATGACATTATATGAAAGAGTTTTCTGTACTGCTGAAATATAAAAATTTACTAAATTATTACTAGTACTAGGAAAGCCAAACTCACATTTAAGTTACAACTGAGAAATGTGAAAATAGAAAAAAAGAACTAAAATTAGCTATAATTTAGTTGTTGCTTTTTCACATTGAGGTTCTAATAATTTTAAATGTTTGAAAGGGCATTTTTTACTTAAAAATAAAAATAAGCAAAAATATCAAAAAATATCTTCTGAAAGCTACTTCCCAGTATCTAGAAAATCACTGTATAGAGGCTCATTCCTTAACAGCTGTGCACACACTCTGGAAAGTCGTGATTAATTCATTAAGTGGAGTAAATCCCCACAACGGAATGGCCGGCATTCAAAGTCCTGGGGCCACATTCCTGAGTGCCAACACCACTCCATAACTCACTATTTTGCTTATTTAGAAATTCCTTGAGGCATATTCTATTTTGCTTGAAAATCCTTTGCACTGGTGTAAAATATACCTATTGAGCTTTGAAGAAATAGCTACAAATTTTGAAAAATACTCAGTAAACTCAGCACAACCATGTACATCATTAATAATTTCAAATTAACCTCTTCACTGGGGAAACTTCAGGTCAAGGGGATTCTTTCCTCCTGAGAAAAGTAAGTTTGAAAATGGCTTAACCAGAGAACAATGGATCTCTGAGGGTGCATTCCACCTTGTTAGGGTTTTTTTGAAGAACTGCCATAAACCACCAGAATTTCCAAATAAAGAAATTCTATTTCAAAGAGGAATCTGATCTAACAGAATGCTGTGCTTTGTCAAACTATACTTTAGTGAATATTTTTCCAACATGTAGACATTGGTCCAAGGCTGAAAATCTTTGGGCCATAACAAATCATACCAGTCCTGAAACGGTATCTGCTGGAGCAGAAGTGTCACCTAAATCACACCCACGGCAGTGGTAAAGCCAACATGAATTTTCAGCAGTTTGAAAAGACCACACTGTACACCTTACTGAAGACGAGGCCACTGGAGAATACGAAAGTGTTGAAAGGCTAAAATTTAATTAATGAACAATTAGCACCCCCCATGGGTTCATTGTGCTGTAAAGTGATAAATACGGTTTGTTAATGTAGAAAAAGCTGTTACAAAGATTGGGGGAGCTATTACTACAATTATCCATATGCTACTGTCATACAACTGACCTTCGTCCTGGTTCTAGATTTTGAAGTTCACACATCTAACACTGGACAGGAATTCTTGAGGTCTACAGAATCATGTTCCATTTTGTTAAGGCACAGATGACTCACACAGGTTGTCTAGCTAAGGTGAAGTAGCCAACCAGGTAGCTAGTGAATGCACCTAGCCAACCACCCCACAGGTGAAACTCACAGCGGTGTCAATGGTCTATTCCTCAGCTGTATGCATTTTATGAGGAAGTTCTACACTCTGGCAATATATTAAAAACTAGGAGATGTTGGAATATCTTGAGACTTTGTGCATAAAAAAGGGTCTAATCATCAATGGGCCAATCGCCAATGTATCCTCTTAGAAAAGAATTTTTATAGTGATTCAACAGAATTATTAACTTTCACATTAACACTTACATCATAAAACTAAAATTGAAAAGTGAGATAGAATCCCAAGGAACCCAAATGATATAAAGAGAACCTTTATTTGAAATAAGATAAGGTTCATAAAAGTACTATATAAACTGGAAAAAGCTATTTTCATAAAATAACTTTAGCTAGACAGACATGATAAAATATCTCTACACAGATCATATAATGTCAAATACCTTTATTCACAGGTTTTGTTTTTTTTTCATTTATCTAATGAGGTAAAATATCAAAAAGGCAGTTCTGAAAATAAGGCTGATTATCAAATTGATGAATTTTACAGGTATCCTCTACTTTTATTTTTTTCTTTCTTACTTTTGTTTTTCTTTTTCTCTAAAATCTTTACCTTAGACTGAATATGAAAATAAAACCCAAACCAGTTCATTCCATTTTTTCTTGTTAACAGCCCTGGTAATTTACTTGTAGGAACCAATACCAGTCAAAATTGTGGTGCACATGTGTTTTTAGCCAGAGTTGACTAAATGTTTGAAATAGACTAAATGATGTATGCTAGTTTTTCAAATATTTTAGGTATTTCTCATACAAAAGTGTTAATCATAGTAATTTGTCCCTTAATATGAGTATCTGTTCAATCATGTCTTAACAAAACACTTCTTTAAGGGAAGAATTTATGGTGCTTTTTTTTACTGATTATATATAATTATTTTTCATTAAATTTTATATATATATATATATATTTTTTTTTTTTTTCCCCCTAAAATGACATGTCTTGGCAAATATCCCAATACCAATGACAGAATCAGGTGTCAAAACCCCCATGATACCTCCATGTGACAGCATTTCACTTTAAATCATAAATTTTAAAATAATAAAACAATGCACAAGGGAAGAATTCAAGGCAGTGTGGTTGTAGTAACAAGGCAGGTAAAGAAGTTGGTTGGAGTCAGGGATACAGTGAGAGACCCCATCTGTGCTGGTCCACAATGAGGTGTGGACCCCTGGATTTCACAGAAATTTGAATGTGCTAATGTCATTTGAATAACAGTAAATTAAGAAAACCTAGTCAGATAATAAGAAATCTGATACATATCTTCTTAGCCCATTTGTGATGCACACCAATTCTGAATAAATTTTCATAGTGGAATTTTTGGCAGTACTTCTTGCCTATATAGATGCATATTTATATTTATAGCTTATATAAAGATGCATCTATATAGGCACCAAACATACTGGGAGTACACCTGAAAAAGCATGTTTCCAATATTCAAAGCTATAAAACCTACTAGCATAATTTCAGGATCTTGACTGAGTCAATGCTATCTTTACAAAACCGCCTCCCACATTGGACTTCTATCCTTTTCTCTTCAGATTACCTGATGTTGTTTGGCATGAGTGATGTATACTTTGGGGCCTGACTTTATGGAGCAAAGGAAAGAAAATGAGTGAATTTGATGGATGCCTGTAATAGAGAGAAGAAAATCAAAGCTGTCATTCCTAACTTTTCATGGATATGGAATGCAGGGTTTAAGGTCTGTGAGAAGTCTTGCCTTTGTAGGGAAAAAATGCTACTTTTACAGATGAACAAATAGGTCAACAGGATTAGTAACGTGTAATAATCTTGTACTAACAATAGTAGTTGATGGCGGCATTAAAGTCCAAACCCAAATCCCCAGTGCCCACGCTGGCACCTTGGCTTTATGTACTAGAAAACTCGCAAAAGTCTCTCCTTCCAAACACTCCCCCACTAAAACCACAACAGCAAAAATGCAGATGCTGCAGGGGTTTTGTTTGTTTGTTTTTTATTTCAGGTTAATAGGAGAGTACAAACAGCCAAATCATAATATTTGAATTTGGTAGGCAGAGTACCTCTTGTAGTCATTGCTGCACCCAGAAGGTGTGCCATACACCCCTGTGCTGTTCCAGGATGGCGTGTGGAAACCTGGCTTTCCCAGAAATTTGAATGTGGTAATGTCATTTGAATAAGAGTAAATTAAGAAAACCTAGTCAGATAATAAGAAATCTGATATGTATCTTCTTAGCCCATCTTCTTGGGGGTGCTGTGTTTCTATGGGTAAATTAATAAACTTGAAGTAGTATTTAACATCATTTATTTTTCTTTTAAAAAAATGTTTTTTGTTGTTAAAATTGCTAAACTAATTCATGTTAATTGACATATGTGTTCATGTATACATAAAAGAAAGACGTATCACCTAACAATCCCGTAAACCAGGAACTCACCATTGATAAGTGTGGCAGCCTACACACGTATTTCTTAATTTAATTTCACTTGTGGCTATTGGCTAGAAAATCCCCCCTCAGACACACACACATATACATTCCCCTTAACGGTGGGTCTGTCCTTCCCTCCCTTCCTTCCACCTCTCCTCAGAGGAGGGTGGTGTGGACAGATCAGGTATGGACACATGAACACAGAAGAAAAGGTATAGTTAAACTGGCACTGTGGTCAGCTGCACTTTCCCTCATACTTTTGCTATAGGGACACCTTTCCTGTCATTGTTCCTAGTGAGGTACGCAGATAGATCCTTCTCATCTACCCCATAAACTACACAACAAAACCAATGGCTGACCTACTGCCACCAGCAGAGGACCCAGGGAAACATCTCGTGGTCTAATCCCCTAATCACCTGCACCCCAATCGCCCGAACTGCTTGTTGAAAATGCAGACACTTGGGCTTTACCTCAAGGCCTCCTACTCTGAATTTCTAAGGATGGGCCGAAGAAATACTCATTTTTCAGCAAGCTTTCTGAATCTTGCCTTGCATTCCCAAGTTTCAAAACCACCCCAGAATTTATATTTCCCTTACGTTGTCCGTCTAAGCCTTTTGCTTGAAGTCTGCTACACTTTGGCCTTTCCTCATTTGCTGCTCTGTGCCAGAGCATCATTCACTGGTGGAGGGATTTCTTTCCCTTCGTCAGAGACCAAATTGAATCCTAGCTCTTCCAAGAAGCTGCTTTCACAGATAGAAAATAAGGCCATTATATTCTTTGCCTTTCCATCCGCTAATATCCCCAACTTTGAGCAGGGCTCTACACTTCAAATCTTTTCAGAGTAATACTCAATTAGCTCTTGCAAGTTTCTTCTTCCCTGTAGAAAAGTATTGTCTGCAGTAGCTCATAAATTTCTAGAGAAAGGCAGTACCCACTTTTGAAGAGTTATACATTTGCAAGTACATAGAGACGGAGTGTTACACCATCAGGATACATAGTTCCAAGTAAGCCCCCCTGCCTCAAGTGTGTACATGACAAGCCTATCTCCTGAACTTCTGTGTATGATTACTTTCAAGCTACACTAGCTTGATGAGGAATAGGAATACCATATCAAAGGAGGTTCACCCCATCAACTGTGTCAAAGCAAATGAATGTCTGGAGTAGGGAGTGAGCAAAGGGGGAGGGAGCTTCCTATAATCAGCAATACTTTCTTTTTCCATTCAGGAAGGCACAACTAGAATCACTGATTAAATGTCTCAAGTCTGGACCTCTCTAGAAATTACAGCTATCTTGTTCTTTGAACGGCCCCTATCAGTCTGCAGCAACTTCCTGGGTTCAGCACGTAAGTGTGGTGTGCCCCACAGTAAATTAAGCCTTCTGCTGTCAGAGCTGGAAATGGGGGGAGAGGGGGGTCCTGATCTCAAGTGATTTTTATTGGCTTCATTTACATCCTGTTTAAGGTCTTCTGAGTAGCTCAAGGTGTCTTATCTCTGGCTAGCAGGGGGTATTTTGCAGTCAAAGCAGTTAATATAGTTTCTCTCCCCCTCTCTCCCTATCCCTTTCCCTCAAGCTCCCTTTTTTTCAAATCATCTTATCTTATCACACACATCTCTTCAGGCTGAGGAGAACCCATATTTATCAGAAGCAAGCACTCTATTGTCCTTCAGGGCTGTTAGAGACTAATGATAGTTTAAGCCAAGAGAAAATCAGTTAACCTCTTCTGCACTCAGCTTAGAAATACTCAGGAGGGTCTCACCTTTATTAGCACTAACTGGTATGAGAAGTTCCCCTCAAATATACATGCACACGGAACACCTCCCTTATCAGAGTAAGAAGAGTTGGTACAAAGTTGCTGGTAACAGGTGCATAGTGACCCCACATAATACAGCTACATTCTTGCATTTACCAGACCCTTCATGTTAAGCTGATGGCCCTCAGCCCCAGGCCACTAATCTATGATATCTAGAAAGAGGGAGCTCCAAGAATCTACAAGGAAAAAAATACCCAGAAACTGGAGAGTGGAGGAAAGTGAAGTCTTCCCAGTGAATAAAAACCCACATCACCAAGTCCCCAAGCTGCAGATATAGAGAGAACACTTTTAACTGTTGATGGGAATGCAAACTAATACAGCCTCATACAGAAAGAAGTATGAAGAATCCTCAAAGAACTCACAGTGGACCTTCTATTTAATCCTGCAATCCCATTATTAGGCATCTACCCAGAAGAAAAAAATCCTTTTATTGTAAGGAAATTTGCACTAGAGTGTTTAGCATAGCTCAATTTACAATGGTCAAGATATGGAAACAACCCAAGTGCCCATCAGCCCATGAATGGATTAAGAAGCTGTGGTATAGGTGCACCATGGAATACTAGTCAGCCATAAAAAGATGGAGAGTTTATATCTTTTGTGTTAAACTGGATAGAATTGGAGAACATTCTCTTTAGTAAAGTATCACAAAAGTAAATATTTCATGTATTCAATATTATTATGATGCCAGCAAACAAACTACTACACGCTCACACAAGAGAAAAACTCAATTCAATTCAAGTTGGGGAGAGGGAGGAGTAGGGAGGGAGGAGAGAAGAAGGGAAGAGATGGGTGTGCTCCCACCTAGTGGGCATAACATAGGGTGCAGGGCACACCTGAGTGAGGGGCGCAAGGACAACAGGGACCTCACCTGACAAACGCAGACATTATAACCTAATAGTTTGTACCTTCGTATCAATCTGTAATTTTAAAAAATTTAAGAAGTAAAAGAAATTTAAAAAATGAACATGGACAGGTAACACACACACACGAAAGGTAAACGTCTCCCCAGATGTGCCTGAATGCCAAGCGTGAGATCCACATAAGCACAAATGGGGGTTAGAAACACACGCAGCATCCGTCTCCTCTAGTAGCAACACAGACACTATTATTCACATCTATTAAATGATCAGACAGTTTTCTAGGAAGCCTGAGTTTTAAGGAACTTGATCTTCAGCTACAAATTCAGAGTAACGACGGCTCCCAACGCTGGGTACACACTGGAATCATCCAAGGACCTTTTAAAAATAGGTACTTACTCAGGGCAATTAAATCTTATTCTCTTAGGGTTGGGGCCCCCACAGAAAATGTAGGCAGGCGTTACAATCACTGGGCTAGATCAAACCCCATGGAAGGCCGTGTAAACACCAGACCCCACAGAAACAAACCCCTTTCTTGTCTGGGATCACCTACTCTGTGACAGGCAGGCCAGCAGAGGGGCACGTTTTCTGCAGTTTTTTGTGTCAAATGCAATGAACCAGGTTATTTAAAAAAAAAAAAAAAAGTTACAGCAAGCAATTCTGAACACTCCAATCACTCACCGTTATCATAGGTAAAAGCACAGAATGAGAACAGTTATTAGGCGTCTCACTTGTGTGTTTTATACTCCTTTTTAAAATTCCCATTCCTCTTATCCTCCACACCCCAGCACCCCATGGGCTCCTTTATATTAGTGATAACCCCATACTTTCACCTGCAGTGAAGGCTCTCTTAATTGTCCATTATCTTAGTGTGTCAGCACAAAGGAACAGGGACGGAATCCTCTTCCAAACAGTCTCACCTCCTCTCCTGAGAGTGATGCCCTTGTCAAGGCATTAAAGACACGAAAACCTGCCACTTATCAGAATTGTGTTTGAATTGAACCACTGTCCTTGAAAACTGTAGGCAGGAGATATTATCAAACTGCACCACATTGCCAGCTCCAGGTCCATGGTGGCTCAAACAATCTAAAAAGATAGTATCCAAACTTTGCCATGCATTCCTCATAATAGAATTACAGGTAACAATGCGAACATGTTCACTGATTTTTTTTTTTTTTTTTTTTAATGGTTAAATACAAAGAAATGAGTCAGGTTGTTCATGAATACAAAGTTAACAGTCCTAAGCCTGAGGACACCTTTAAATGTAAACTCACTGAGGAACCAAATCATGAAAGTCTTGAAATTACTCCAAACCTCCAAGTCTTAGGAGATGTAAGTCAAGGCTATTAAAACATCACATTGATTTTGTCATAATGAAGGGGAAAACTGTGCATGTCTTTAGAGATCCTACTGACGGATTCAAAAACAAAGCACATGCTACACAGCATTTAAAAGCCAAAATGGAAGAAAAAAACATTTAAAAACCAAAATGGAAGAAAACAACTATTTTTAAATATTCAGGCCAGTTTGTGTGCCTTCCACGCCTGTGTCTCCTTCTCACTTTTTATGCTTCTTTCTTACTCAACTCAAACCCACACTGCCTTAGCAAAAAGAATTTATGCATGCTTTTAACAAGTAAACAAGTGTACAAATTAATTCGGAGAGCAGTAATTTTGAAAATTTTCTATGTTTAATGTGCACTGCAGTTAAACTACTTTTTCTGTACAAATTAATTTACTGCATCAGTGATCGATGTTTATGTTTAGGCAATTTTATTTCTCAGTATGGTAAAATTAGACCTAATAGTTGCAACCTGTTATGTCCAATCTGTCACTGAAATTCAAATTGCCTTTTTCCTATTATTCAAGGAGCAATTTGGAGGAATTAAAGCCATCTAAAAACAGAAGACAAACAATTCTCTGTAAGGACTCAATAGCCTGTGTCATCAACCAAACCCACACCCCCGATCTCTTCTAAGCAGCCTCTTTCAACATGATTTTTCTGAGGTTCTTAAACTTTTACATCTGCCAACACACACAAGAGGAAATTTTAGGATAAAATGAAAAATTGTACCCGAAAAATTCTAGAGTAGCAAACAAGGAGTCAAAGATGTTGGAATTGACCCTTTAATACCAGGCCCAAGCTAAAATACTAACTCTCAACCTTTGTATATTTGCTATGACATTATTTATTTATTTATTTAAATCATAGCTGTGTACATTAATGCAATCATGGGGTACGATGTGCTGATTTTATATACAATTTGAAATATTTTCATCGAACTGGTTAACATAGCCTTCATGGCATTTTCTTAGTTATTGTGTTCATGCTAAGACATTTTTTGAGGTTACTTTATTTTATCTACAATATATTCTTTTATTATGTTCTTGCACAGTGACTTTAATTTCACAAGTACTTTCTTACTGGCTAAAATTCAATTATTTATATGCATAAGGTTTAAATTTTGCAGTAATGAACCCTAAAATTGGGAAACAAGTAACTTACCTTATGAACAAATTTTGTTTGGCGGTTTTTTCCTCATTGTTTAGCTAGTATATATAGTGGTTAATCCTTGTTCTGTTTTGTGAATACAAAGGACATACCCAAATGGAGAGAGTAGGAGGGAATATACTGGAAAAATTGGTACAAAGCCTTCTCTGCCCCCAAGGAGATGGCCTCAAGACCTAAAAACAGACCATTAGTGAAAGAGGTCACAATTTGGTGGGATTCTACTTCAAATACTCAATACCACCACCATTTTATACTTTCCTTGCACTAGACATTTGGGGTTTTTTCAACAAAAGGACCCTAAATCAACTGGTGATATAATCATCACCTGCTATGAGAGAATTTCTGAAAATGTTTTTTTTATAACACACCCTGACATACCATCTTCTATTCCCAAATCTGCCCCCCCCAGTGATTTTCATTGATTACAAGGAGATTACTTGCAGATTTAGAAATGCTTCATCACAACTGGATAACCTCAGTTTTCTCTTATTGTTAACTTTCCACATTTATTATTGGAACCTTGGAAATTTCTGTCAAACCAATGATCTTTTTTTTCACAATGGTCAATACTGGTTTGAATTTTCTTTATCTGGTCCTTTTATTCAGCCGAAATAGCCAAATTAAATGGTATCGTGCCTCAATTTAAAACTACTTCATGTCACACACGGCCTCAGTTTCTAAGCTATTCACTAGTCTCCAAGGGAAACCAGCTTCATTCCCCCAGGGAAAGAAAAAGGAGACAGATCAAGAGGCAGCTCTTCTGGCCCCTGAGACTTCCCATATATCTGTCTGTCTGTCTGGATGGAGAGGAGAAGACACAATTAAAAGGGAATAGTTATTGAGGCGGTGCCTGTGGCTCAAATGAGTAGGGCGCAGGCCTCATATGCGGGAGGTGGTGGGTTCAAACCCGGCCCCGGCCAAAAACTGGAAAAAAAAAAAAAAAAAAGAGGGGAGTAGTAGTTATTTTTCTCAGAAGTAGATATTAAAGCTCACACTCAATATCAGTGGAAGGCCTGATGTCAAAATAATTCAAATAAAATGAATAGCTTTGTTTCCTTTCTCACTTTCTCCCTTTTTAACCTTTCCATGATCAATTTTAAAATTCTAAGACAAACTCATTTCCTTAGAAGATTGCTTAGATCATCAAGCTGATTAATAATTTTATTTCAAGGCAAGACTGATTAATGTGGATTATTCAACTGATTAATACCGATACTATATGACACATCCAAGTGAGCGCTAAGTGTCTTGTTTTCAAAAAAATTTTTTTTCTTAATTATTGAAATAAGTTCTAATTAACATGAGTTGGCCTTAAGTATGGAGAACTTTATCATAATATGAAATTGAAAACTTATTTATCTCTTTTTGGTTCTTACAATACCAAAGACTTATGGGGAAAAAAAAATGTAAACAGAGCATATTAACTTAAGAGTTCGTAGCATTTTAAAACTCAGGTCTGTGATAAAGAAAACCTATTCTTCACCTAAAGAAATTTATTGGCTTCAAATGCCAAGCTTCTAAATGCTGTGGATGAATGAACTCCCAGCACCATCACCTCTCTCTGCACCAGGCGTGAGTCCTGACCACAGTCCACTAAGAAACTGCAAGTCTCCTTCCTCCTAGAGGGAAGGGAGGAAATCACATCCATCCTCCTACGCAGATGCAGGGCCAGGGCCCCTGCCAGTGCAGAAGTTCTGCTTTCAGTTACCCAGAGAAGTTCTAACACACAAGCATGTGCTTACATGTACACAAACACACACACTTTATTCAACCTGCTTGCAAAGACCAGATATCCTTCAAGAGCTGTTGCAGTTGTAACTACTTCCCCAATAGCAACCCTTCCCAGAAGCCTAAGCCTTCACAGAGACTCCGACATAACTACTTTCCCAGCCTGATACACTACCTTCTGCTCTTGAGGAGCCAGGGAAGGCTCTATTTCAAGTCAAGTACTCACAGGAAAAGGACCCAGGAGTCCCTGCTCTGGTAGGAGATTCCGGAGAATGTAATCTGGCTCCCTTAGTGAAAACTCAGAACTCAAATTCCCACCTACGCAATGCTTACAACTTGTTGTATGAGCAGCCTCTAACACAAACCAGAGTTCACTCTAAGAGGATACATTCCAAAAGGTCCTCTTCTTATAGACAGTTTTTCTTCTCTTTTTTAAATAAAAGGGTCCCCTCTGCAGATCAACTATAAGCTCTGCTGGATTTCTGCCTTAAACTGCAAAGCTGTGCCCTGTGGCTCTTTTTTTCTACAAGCTTTTATATGTGTGTGTGTGTGTGTGTGTATATATATATATATATATATATATATATATATATATATATATATACTTTTTTTTTTTTTTTTCAGTGTAACAAAGAGAAATTTTATTTAAGAACAAAGAGAAAGTTTAGAGCACTTCCTAAGAGAGTTGGAACTGGGTCCCTATTATCGATGAGAAGAGGTGAGAGAAACCAAGCCTTGTATGTTTTAAAGAAGGAAAAGTATGGGCTATCCCATGAACCTAATTCCTACCAACCTCATGTTCCATTGAAAAATATATAGTGAATTCCAAGTAACCAACTTACTAAATAAACTTTTGGAAGATAATCTATTTATAAACTGGGGACCAATCACCTGTATTTGAACCGGTACTTATGAAAACTGAAGAAAACAAATGAATCAACTTTGTTTTGGCAAATTTTCATTGATTTCACTTATAGAACATTGTTTAGTCTTAGTATGTCTGTTCAGAAAAGAGAATTTTCAAAGTTTCATTAATTTTATTGTGACTCATTAAGGAATACTTTTTAGAAAGCATAATTCCTCGACTATGTATCTGTCAACACGTGTGCTTTTTTTAAGAAAAAGAATATTTTTTAGAATAGTTGTAGGTTCAGAACAAAATGTGCAGAAAGCACAGAGATTTCCTGCACAGCCCCTGTCCCCCAGTACACCCGTAGCCTCCCCTTATATCAACATTTCCCACCTGAATGGTATATCTGTTACAAATGATGACCTCCACATTATCACTCAAACACTCAAAAAGTCTGCTTTTTGGGGTGGTACCTGTCGCGCAAAGGAGTAGGGCACCAGCCCCATATACCAGAGTTGATGGGTTCAAACCTGGCCCTGGCCAAAAACTGCAAAAAAAAAAAGTATGCTTTTTGGTCTAAGCTTCATACATTCGTTTTGCAGCTAGGTAGGAGACAGGGGAAAAGGTGGCGTATTAGAGGCATGATAGTCCCAACTGCTTTTATAACTCTTATTCAAGTTTAGCAACTCTTTTTCTCATCCATGCTTTCATCAAACAAGCATTTTTCTAGACAATGGGATATAAGGGCATACAAAATGGGATCTTCATCCACTCTTGATTTGATGACAGCATTTACAGATTTATTTAAAATATACATATATATTTTCCTATTAAAATTTTTTTTAATTTTTTTTTTTTTTATAGTTTTGGCCAGGGCTGAGTTTTTTTTTTTTTTTTTTTTTTCAGGGCTGATTTTGAACCCGCCACCTCCAGCATATGGGGCCAGCACCCTACTCCTTTGAGCCACAGGTGCTGCCCTTCCTATTACATTTTTATAAGGTTTGTGTTTTTTATGATAAAGACTTTAAAACAACGATTAAATGAGTTTCTAAGAAGCTATTTCATTTCATTCATATTCTGTGAATAGTCGTAACACATAAGGTCCCTTTGTTTGAGAGTATGTAGACTATAACACCACAACCATTGAGATAGATGAATTTTCTAAAATAGACAAGACTCTATAGACTGTATAGATTTCTTTTTTGTTTTACCAGATTTTCCTTTTTTCCCTCCAACTAATCCATTGGCTATGTTTTATATTGTTGTTATAAGCAAAGGTTTATCTAAACCCCCAAATGTAGCTATTACCCTATTGTTGAGATTTACTTAGTCCCTTCTTCTTTGGAAGCTTCAAGTTATTGCTTTGGGCTAACGTCATTTGCATTCATTGTCTTTTCGCCACCCTGTATTACCCTCTCTGAAAGGAACATTTTGGTTTCTGGGGAATTTTCCAATCTCATCTCTTGACTTCATTACTAGTTTGTCACCTTAAGTTCCACATGAGCATTGATTTCCATTCCCCACCTAACAGAGGATTCAGTTCAATTAATCATTGATGTTTTCTCTCTGTCCTTCCTCACCCCTCTTGCCCAAAGTCTTGACCATGTCTTTACTTTGGCTGTGGTCTCATGACCTTGGGCTGTTTGCCATCCCATAGAAAGATTTCAATAGAGCTGCTCATTTTATGGACTCTCCTGCTTGACAATGCTAACTCCCAGAATAGTTCTTTTTTTCATCTAATGTTCCATTGGAACAAAGACACTTTTGAGGCTCACCAAATGAACTAGTGAGTAAGTTTTCATGTGTGCTATAGCCACAACTCTTGTGATCTATTAATGAAGTCCATAATGATATTTTGATTTCCTATTTATGGGTAATAAGAGACTCAGTACGAGGCACAGCAGACACAAAGGTGACCAAGACACAGCACCCATAGTTACAGGTCGCTGACTAATAGATGGGGGAGACACAGGTGTAAACATCTGTGTTTACAAAAATGTAACAGAGGCCACCACAGACATGCTGTGGGAAGTTCATACAAGCAGCACCAATAGTGTCTTGGAGGCCACGCAGGGATGTTCTTTGTGAGTCAAATCTTAAAGAATAAGTAGGAGTTTTCCTGGTAGAGAAAAGGCATCTGGTCATTCCAGGCAGAAAGAATGATATGTACAAATGCAAACAAGTGTGATCAGGGGATCAATACCGGCATAAAATGACTACATACATGAGCATTAAAATCGCCTGGAGATTTTTAAAAATATTGATGCTTCTATCCTATTCCTAGAAATTCTTATTACATTGGTCTGAAGGGAGGTTTATATGAGTTTTTTCCTTTAAGTTTCCCAGGCAATGGTAGCCACAATTAAGTGCCATTGGACTAGATCATAGAGTTTGTGGGAGGAAGTGGGGACAGCTCATGGTGCCCTTGCCTCCCCAGCTAAGGGCTCTGAGCTTATGCACAGACAACAGAGAGCTGCTGAAGAATTTCGATCAACAGAGACAGGTTTCCGTCAGAGCCCCCTGAACTAGGAGGGACTGGATGACAGCCAAAGGCAGGGAGTCCACTTATGAGGCTCTGGCACTAGTCCAGCTCAGAGATGAAAACCTGAAGCAGTGAGAGAGGAAAGGGAAGACAGTTCCTTGTTTAGAAAAACAGGTCCGAAAAACAGTGCCTAAATACACAGATGAGGAGGGGAGGAGAAATCCCTCAGACATCTATTCTCCCAAATTCACTGCCATTTATCCTACTGCGAACCCTAGGACGGGGTTAGTACAAGTGTTTACAAGAAGATTATTTGGACAAAAATCATAGCTTTGAACTCAAAGGTAAGAAACAACTAGACTCAATTCTGATGTCGTAAACTTTCTAATAAAAGCCAGCTATGATGGCCCTGTATGTATACACACACATGCACACATTTACAGCCCCCACATACATCTGAAAGGAAGGTCAAAAGAAGACTAATTTGACTAGTTTAGAACAAGGTAGGCATCCCTATTAAAAAAGAAGCTTTGCTTGCATATCCCAAGGATGCTGGGTCATCAGCAACAACAACTTTGAAACTAAAGATTGATTATAAGCTAATGGAACTCTACCTAGGAAGGAATTAGGCAAAGATGCAACAACAGAATATTGAAGCAAGAAGGATCATCCTATGTGGCTTCTGTGCTACCTCTGCTGGAAAAGTCTTGGCATCACTGGGCACTGGGTGGATTTTATGATATTATCAATTATGTAGTGGCAGTTTTAAAATGTAAACTTCTTTATCATGACTTTTAGGCAAAGATAATTTTTGTTTTGTTTTGTTTTGGGTTTTTTTGGTTGTTTTTCTTTTTCTTTCTTTTTTTGAGACAGAGTTTCACTTTGCTGTCTTTGGTAGGGTACCCCGGTGTCATAGCTCACCTCCAACTCTTGGGCTCAAGTGATCCTCTTGCCTCAGTCTCCCAGTAGCTGGGAATACAGGCATCCACCATAACAGTTTTAGAGATGAGTTCTTACTCTTGCTCAGGCTGGTCTCCAACTTGTGAGCTCAATGGATCCACCCGCTTCAGCCTCCCAGAGTGCTAGGATTATAGGTGTGAGCCACTGCACCCAACCTACCCTTATGGTTTTCTGAACAATTTGAGTTGACATAATTACTTGGAAAGCTATATTTATATTACAATAATTTTGTTATGCTGTGTACTCTTCTAGCTTTATCTAGATAAAGAACTTTTACATATTACACTTTATACATCTCTCCCTCTTATTCCAATAATTAGTCATTAATAACAAAGTATAAATATGCTACACCCTGCAGGCATTGGCATAGGGATGCAAATTTCTTTCTGTAGTATATGGGTAAAAATTATAAGCATGCCCTTCTTTAAAATTCAAGTAGTGAGCATTATTATAATCATCAAACACTGACTGAGAATCTACTAAATGCTTAATCAATATATTGTAAGAGGTGTTGGCAAACAATGGCTTATCAGCCAAATGCTCTTGCTTTTATAAATAAAGTTTTAATGGAACACTGCCATGCTCATTCATTTACCTATAGAGTATGAATTGTTTGATACAGCAGAGTTGACTGGTTGTGACAGAAGCCATATGGCCTATAGCATTTAAAATATTTACTATGTTGACTTCCATAATAAAAGTTTGCCAACCCTTG
The DNA here is from genome assembly GCA_963574355.1 of Loris lydekkerianus. NCBI lineage: Eukaryota > Metazoa > Chordata > Mammalia > Primates > Lorisidae > Loris > Loris lydekkerianus. The sequence continues at coordinate 103,261 of CAUYPK010043904.1, forward strand.
TATTATAGCATTGTCTTCTCATGTGTAAATAACCTTCACTCATATACCAAAAATAAATATGACGCCATATTTCATTGCTTTCTACTTTTGCTGTCTGTGCTAAAATAAAAAAAATATATACTCTGCCAAAAAAATGCTGAAATATCACACTTAGGGGACAGAGGCTGAAAGCTGGTAATTATATTCTGAAATAAAGTATATTTTAACATTACCTAAATTTATTTCTGATAATGACAGTGAAAGAATTTCATCCTTCAATCATTTTTCATTTGTCCACTTTTAGTTACGTGCATGTAATCTCACACATTTTCCTACTAAGCAAGTCTGCTTCTAGGGTTATTGTATATTGTTTAGTTGTCTGTGACTGGGTAGCCAAAAATAACCTCCCTCAGCTTCAGCAAATATCCAACACCATATATATATAAATTATCATCGGTTATTTGTTTGCCATATTTGATTGCAAAATAGATGTGAAGTGAGTGTTTTTTTCCTTGTTGGTCCACCTTCTTTAAAACTGTCATATTTTAAATTGGTTGGAATTTGTTCCTGGCACTCCCATAAGGATGATTGTTATATGCATGAATTTCTGCCTTCAGCAGAGACTGTAACAATCTTTCACCTATCGGCCTTAGAGATTAATGTCTGTATGGGTGCCAGATTCTTCAGAAACCAGCTGCCAAACGTGTTATCTTCCAAACAGTGAACTCTGATCTTATCATTCTGCTTTTAAAAAAGGCCCTAGCATTTAGAAACCCATCCCATTGATATGTGAATTATACAAATTTTACAGATTTTGGTTTTGATTTCCCTCAAATACAACTTTCATGATCGTTTATACTAGAAATTCTTTAGCCATCTTGAAATTTAAAGTGTGTTATGCAGGAATCATGTATCTTCATTTGCTTAAAAAATGATTATTGGGATAAGTGATTCTTAAGTGAAAAGTTAAGAGAAACATATTAAATGTGAAAATACATCCCATGGACTGTTAAAGTTCAGATTTGCAAGCATCCATGTATACGTCTGGTATCATGTAAACCATCAAAGGAGGATTTTCTTTCTTCCACGTGGGTCTTAAGACGGAGGATGATAAATATAAAACTATTTCCCAAGTTAGTCTTCAAAATGACCTATCTGTTCTCAAAACTACAGGTTTTAATTCTATACTGCAGTTTTATAGGAGGGGAAATGTCAGTTCACTGTATAGGATGAGGAACAACAACGCTTAGTTAAAAGGAAGAGCCAGCATTCGAGGGAACTGGCTTTTCTTTCTCCCTTTCCATTTCTATTTGCCAAACGGCCTGCTCTGCTTTTTACGTAAAACTGCAGAGTTCTTATTAATCAAGATTCTAATACATTCCAGATGAATAAACAATGTCAGGACTGCAGCATGTACCATTCTCCTTAAACCCAGGATTTATTGGAGTTGCCATTCCAAGATCTCTTAATTTTAAAAATATGGTTTATTGTTCCTATTTCTACAGCAGGGGCCTAATAAATGCATTGAAACGATGACTTTGTCCTGCTGCAATACAATATTCAAAGAGATTTCCAGCCCCACCGTGTAACATTACCCAAATCCTTTGAAACCCTAAGTAGTTTGCTCAAACTCAATCACTCATAGACAGAAATCATAGACAATCAATGTAAATGCAATATGTTAGTGATGACATTAGAGAAACAACATCCCAGAACCCTGTGCAGCAGGCCTGGGTGCATTCAGCATCCACCATACATTCCAAAAGCAGCAGCCCAAACAGAAAGCTCTAATTACAAAGCGCTCTTTGGTGAACAGTGACATATTTTGCTTCTTAACCTTTCCTTATACAAGGAATAATTTGGGGTAAATTATCTACTACACATGGCATTGATTAACTCAGGGCTGTGATTTCTCTGATCTCATACTGCTGATATTTCAGTGGGCGTTTACCGTGTAATTTAACCAATCAAAATACGTTCAAGTACTGATATTTAAAAATTAAATTCCGCTCAATGATCATTATTTTATGTATTTTTACTCATACCATTTTCAAGCTAGAGGAAAATAAGTCTTTCCTCATATAATCAAAAGGAAACAAGACAGGGAAATAATAATAAGGTGGAAAGCACGCATTATACCAATGTATACGGCTAATAGCTTTAGTACAGCATTAGCACCCCTCGTACAGCTCCTAGTTTACTAATGTTCTTACTAATACTGGACTCCTAAGGGGGGCTCTATAAATAAGACATTTATATAGAAAACCAGGAAAATATGAAAGGTTATAATATTAACATACCAAACTCATTTTTAATTAAAGAAATAAAAAAGCCCAGTCTTTAGGGGGTTTGGGAAAATAAGGTAGTCAAATGAGACCAATTAACTTCATTAGCTTCTGCAAATACCTAGTTTTCTAACACATTCCTGTTTTTCCATCTGCTCCACAGTTAAATGTGTCTACAAATTAACATTTTATTTATGATTCAGGTTCTGATTCATAAAAATTATACACATATTATACAAAAACTTAATACTTCGTGGAAAAATACAGAGGACTACATTGCAACTTATTTATCAGTGTTTTTTTTTCTTGAACAAAGCAATCTGTATTATAAAATACCACAAACAAGAAAATCAGTTACACACGTTTCAGTTATTTCCGTCTTTCAGACAAGGTATTTTCCCCTGGATATATATGAAGGAGGCAAAATTGTGCTTTTTCCATGTCCCCCTTTCTTTATTCTGATCTCATAGTAAATGCCAAAGGAGTTTCTTATTCAGTATCTTGTGAAGTTCTCCCCACTCTGGCCTGACATTCACATTAACTTTAAACCCCACAGTGCATCCATAATGTGTAGGAAATGCCTTGTGTCTGAGTTTTCAATGCTGGGTAAGGACCTATGCTTTCTACTGGCTTACAGAAGAGCAGACCTTTCAAAATACGTTGCAAGGATAAACAAAATCAGAGTGGTTAAATAGCATATGCTAGTTCCATTTTAAGTACTTCTAAAAATCTTATGCATAAGACAAACCAACTTTCTTCACACAGTATTTACTACCATTCAACTGTTCTTCAACTGAGAACACAGGCACTTTTATAAGTGGACTCAAGAGTTATTTAATTTCACTTTAACTTTTGTAAGTAACTCTTTATCCCTTGCTGACATGCCATTTTATTATTTTATTATTTACAGCTGTACTCATTCATGAATCAAATCCATACACCTCTTATGATAACAGAAAAAAAAAAAAAAAAAACACAACAAAGCAGAAATAATTTTCCTTCTGAACCCAATAACTCCAAGACTATATGTTTCTACAAATTACTATGTTGGTCCCTCACATAGGCCTTTTCTGATGGGGCACCAGGGCCCCTGACACCTGAAGTATAAATTACTGCAGTATTTTCATTTCTTAGCACTGCACATTCTTGGAACATTACTGATCTTAAAGAGAAGCCTGCCACATTCAGGAGAAATTAGGGGAAACAACTTGAGTTTAAAAGCATTAGATTCATCGTTTTTTGTGACCTATACTAATTTTACCTTCCATGCAGCAAAACTGAATATCAATTTATTCTATCTGTTCTACTTCAAGAAAGTTAGGATGCCTAAAGAGGTGTTTGTATTTAGGGTTTTAAAGTCAAGTTCTCTGCCATAAGTCCCATAATAGTTATTATGGCTTTTCATTTGGGTTCTATGGACTTTGTGGATGTCATCAGCAGATATGGACACTGGTGAATAACTGTGGAACGATAAGGGCTGCTGCACCACGCAGCAAGATCAATGGAGCAAGGCAAGGCATTGAAAGTCCTGTAATTACTGGTACGTACTTATTTTGTCTTAAAGATAAAAACACATACATGATTAAATGAACATATCTCAATCCCATTTTGATAGGACCAAACTAAAATCCATCAGGTGGAAAAAACAATATTCCCCGGTAATAAAATAACAACCTATCCATCAGCTATCACTCAGGATAGCTGTCCATGAGTTTGATTTCCAATCAAATTCTCCCTTCCCTACAGCCTAATATCTTTTAAAACCAATTGCGTTTCTTCTTGGCATGTGTTCATTGGTTTATTGCTGTCCTTGATTTACAAGGACCCTCTCCCTGATAATTTACATTCAGATCAAGACACTTTCTAGAAACCCAACCTGAATGAGTATCAGGTAACAAAGCTCCCCTACATCTGAGCTTGGAGCATTCATAGACACAAAAGAATTAAGGGAAATAAGGAAAGGGAACAGGAACAGGCCTGTTATACACAGGAGTAGCCCAATGTAAAAATGGACTTGTCTTCTCTAAAACTTAATTGACGCCCATTGTTTTCAGCCGGGGATTTTGTAGTTTGTTTGATTACAGATCTTTGCTCCTTGATTTTCCCCACCCATCCCACCTTCTCTCAACCAGTTTGATGTGTAGAGCCCTAGACTTCTGTAATGGCCTGGAGCCACCCCTGAGGAGGAGTTTGAAAGGAATAAACTAGCACCCTGAAAACTCCCAAGAAATGTTATGCAAATGTATTATGAACAAAACCAGAGTAAAAATTTACTGCATTGTGGAAAGGCTATAAAATAGCAATTTGTCCTCGTGTATGTGCAATTTTACTGTATTCTAAAGCATAGGTATTGTCTGTTTCTGTTAGCCAGATGATTCAAACTTTTAAGTGCAAAGTAAATACAAGGCATTGCCTTTTTAATAATATGTAGTCGTGGCATATGCTTTTCTTGTTTCCCACCTCCAGTGTGGTCCAGAAACACATAATTGCTGCTTTTACTCACGTTATCTGATCATTACAGAACGCATGAACCTGTTTGTGATTACTTTACATTTTTACAATTATTATTGTTAACAGCTTTCACTATTCTGGAAACAATTGTGAATTTTAGTACTTAATGGGTTATAGCACTTTATGTACAGAGTAAAAAGGAAAGTGGGAAGTTTAACATTTTTTCATCGAATTTGTATAAAACTGTAACCACCTATCACCAATATAATCACTACATAAAAATGTATACAGTGCTCTTGGGTTCTCATTGTATAGATATTTTAGTAACTGAATGCATTTTTCTATATACCCTTTCCATGAATTTTATTTCTGATCTAAATGAAGCAAGTATTTTAATCTTTGCCATTAACATTCAATATTAGAAAACATTTGCTTCATTCATTCTCTCTCTGAACAAAAATTTGCTGAGTGCCTAATATGTACAAGGCACAGCTATAATGCTCAGAATATACAGATATAAAAAGGACCCAGTCATGGATCTCAAAGCTCATAATATAGTATGAGCTCAAAATTTAGTAATGAACCACGTGATCCACCAAGGTCACTCCAGCATACACCCAAAAGAAATGAAGAGTCTCCAAGAGATATTTGTACATCCCTATTAATTGCAAAATTATTCGCAATAGCCAAGAAGTAGAAGCAACCTAAATGTAACTGATAGATAAATGGATAAATAAAATGTGGTGATACTTTACTAAGAAGAATATGTTCCAGCTGTAAATATGAAAATGTTAAAGTCTTCATCTTTCTTTAAGGCTGCAAGATATTCCACAGTGTACATATATCACAATTTATTGATCCATTTGTGAGTCCACGGGCAATTGGGCTTCTTCCAAGGGAGGGGAGAGGAGGGTGGAGGATGGATGGAGAGAGGGTAATTGGTGGAACCACACCTATGGTGCATCTTTCAAGGGTACATATGAAACTTACTCAAGGTAGAATATAAATGTCTTAACACAATAACTAAGAAGATGCCAGGAAGGCTGTGTTAACCAGTTTGATAAAAATATTTCAAATTGTATATAAAACCAGCACATTGTACCCCATGACTGCATTAATGTACACAGCTATGATTTAATATAAAAATAAATAAAAATTTAAAAAATGTGGTGGATAAATAAAATGGAATATTACTCAGCCTCTGAAAAGAAGGAAATCTTATCACATGATACAATAGAGATGAACCTTGAAGATATTATGCTAAGTGAATTAAGCCAGTATAAAAAGACAAACACACATGTACTGTATGATTCCTCTTATACGTGTATATATCTGGGTAGTTGAATTCATAGAGACAGAATGTAGAATGGTGATTGCCAGGGGATAGGGAGGGAGGGTAATAGGGAGCTGTTTGATGCATATGGAATTTCAGTTTCCCCCTGGAAAACACTTTTCAATTTGTCGGAGATGCTTGTGTATTATCAAATATGTATTTTAAAATTCTTTATATCTCTTCCAATCAGAAAGACTGGGCCCGTGTTTATGAAGAGTTGTGAGCTTAGAGTTTTAGGAAGAACTCTATATCCCATCATGATGGGTAAAACTCAATGACGTCCTCATATTTCTTTAGTTTTGTCAGTTTTTTCTTCAATATTTTGTATAAACCCCCCTTTATGTAAACACATAGGTACATACACACACGCGCACACATCCCTTCACATCTAAATAATAAAATTCCTTTAGGTTTCTCGCTCATTTCAAGCTGTCCATACAATACTACATATTCCCTTCAATATGTACAGATTAGAGATCAAATAAAGGCAACTACACATTACATGATTTGTAACAAGAGGCGCTCTCATATTTGATGAGAATAATAATATTAAAAGGTAAACACCATTTGCCTGTTCATTACCTTCTTTGTTTTCAGAAAAAGTCACTTGCTTTGTTTCACATTTAGTAGCTGTTATTGATGATAAGGTTTGGGTAATGCCACCAGAGAATTGCCTTTATTCCAGCAAGACAGCATTCTCAGACTATGCCCAGAGACTATTACAAAATGTACAGCTTGCCCAACATGAATCACAGTGATAGGATTAGGCCCAAAGGGAGTTATGACAACTCTCTACAAGTAACTGAAAGGTGCAAATGGCAGGGAGGGAAAAGAATTATTTAAAGAGGTCCGAGGTGTATGTGAAGAGGGATTAAATTAAGCAAAGGAAAATTCAGGTTTTATATCAAGAAAAAATTCCTAATGGCAATATGTTAAAAGAATAGCTTCCCAAGAAATGTGCCAGAAGCCTCGATGCTGAAGGGACTTTTTACGGTGACTGAAACAATACTGGAAACAGACCACAAGGAAAAACCCCAGGCTGGGGAGAGAAGAGCATGTTGACCCTCCGGCTTTCCTATCATTTTTCCTACAACCCTATAGGATTTTTCTGAAGGGGAAACAAACAAACAAACAAAAAGATGAAGGACCAAGAATTAGATTATCAGAAATAACACTGGAGATACGTAGTCTCTCTATTTATGAAGGAAAACCACCTACCTGGACATCTTAGGGGCTGCCTCTCTACCTACTATAATGTTCTGTGAAAATGTTCTACAAACTTCAAGTACTATTTAGGTATAAAATTTTAGAAGAAAAAGTAATAGCTATCATTTATTGAGTAGTGACAATGTGCCAGGCACTTTGCTGCATGCTTTGGTGTCATGTCATTTACACTCGACGCACACCCATGAGCTTTTACAGATGAGGAAACTGAGAAGGCAGAGCCAGAAGGGAGAGAACCCAAGCAGTTAGAGTTCAGAGCCTAAGCGTCTACTTCTGAGCGACTGTCAACTACACGGCAGCTGGGAAAGTTTATCCCGGAGAGAGTCGATTTTTCACTTGATCTTCCCAGCCACACTTAGGGATAGATGCCAGTAAGGAGTAAGGCAGGTTGCTCCCCTCCCCCAGGGTGGGATCAAACCACGAGCTGATTTTAAAATAGCCTGTACTAGGTACAGGTCTCAACCAAGTTTGGATTTGTAATTTAGCAGAAAAGAAAGTTCTGAAGCAGTCCTTTGATTCAATTCTTGTGACCCCTGTGAAATAAACCTTCTTAAGACTGAGTTATGGTATCAATTTGCTTCAATACAACAAATAGGTACACTGTTATATCCTCGAGGGGCTAATATCTATCTGGGATCAGATTAGTTCATCTCCAAAGTAGTTGGAGAGGGCACTGGAGGAGCAGAGGGAAGGGAGCTGAAGGGAGTGGAGAGAAAAACAAAGAGGTGGAAACAGGAGGGGATAGCTGGGGTCCAGGAAAACTAGAATTTCAAGGCTATTCATTACTGCCATAGGTTGTGCAAAGAACCTGGGAATACAGCAGCCAGTGGTATTTCAGACTTAAGACAGATACTACCCAACAGGTGTTCAGACAGGATAGGACAGTGGGTATACCTAGACTGGGACCCAGGGGCAGGAGGAGGGTTTCAGAGGGAATGATCTTAAACTAAGGGGAGAAGAGGCAAGGAGGAGAGGGACACCAGACCAAATAGGTCATGGAAGAAGTGGTTGGTCAGCTCAAGGGGGGCTGGCAAAGTGAACAAGGTGGGGCTGGGGCAGTGAAGGCTGCCAAGTTCTACACGGTCTAATTATATAGGGGATGCAGGGGCATAAACAACCCTGCAGTTCATTCTGAGAGCCTTGGAAAGCTACAGAAAACTTTGAGCATGAATGCATTTGGTGGAGAGATAATATAACCCAATGGTAAATGACAGAGTCTCCTGTGTGAGGCACGTCCTGGTTCCCAACCCCACCTCTACCACTTATTTACAATGTGCCCCACTTATGCCTCACGTTAAAAGGTAAAACAAAACAAAGCAAACAAAAACCAAAATCAATACCTACCTCTCGTGAGGTTGGTTGGAAGGACAAAGTAAGCTAAGGTCGGTAAGGTGTTTGGTGTATTCCAGGGGGGCATTCAGGATTAAAAAGGGCAGAGAGCATCACACAAGGGGACAGTATGGGGTTGGGGGAAGAGCAAGGGATTTGAAAGGAGAAAATATCAAGCAAGTTATTAACCTTTCCTTCAGAACCTCAGCATCTGTGTCTGAAAAATGTGTTTCAACCTCATGGATTTCTTTAAAATTTTCTATGGGACAATATACACATTGTGTCTCACACATAGTACATACTCAATAATTATGATTATTATTTTCATTGCTGAGAACTTATCACAAAACTTTATACCTTTGGGCATGTTTCTCAGAGAAAGAAGTAGATTTCCTACTGTTATTATTAGTCATGTGTTACACTTATTGTACCTCTTGGGTGCCCAGAATACTTTATCAACATTACGTTATCTCTTCAATCTTCAAAATTCCCCAGAGAGCCACAGGGACAAATGAAAATACTGAGGGACGTGGAGGGTAAGACTGCGTAAGGAATATGAGAGGGAAGATACAGGTCGCCAGAGTTCAACTAAAACGTAACTGTTACTCTATAAATAATATCTCCTTAAAAAAAAAATTAAGGTGGGCAGTGCCTGTGGCTCAAAGGGTAAGGCCCCGGCCCCATCTGCAGGAGGTGGTGGGTTCAAACCCAGTCCCGGCCAAAAAAAAAAAAAATTTATTAATTAAGGCACACCTTCAATAGAGTGAAAATACTACCAAAACCTGGAAACCTGTTATTCAGAATATGGAATAAGGTAAAATTATCCTCCTGCTTCTCCCTCCAAGCTCGCAGTCTTTTTAGTCCTTACTGCAGCACCACAGTGTGGCTGTTCAAGTGTGAATGGGAAGGTCTGAGAGGAAAGGCAGATCTCTGGGAATTTATGTCCAAGGTTGTCACCAGTTTGGCCCAACATGAGTTGCATCAGAGCATCTCCAGTTACCAGAAAAACCAAGACTTTGGGTTAAGTTAGCATCTTCCAGGACTGTGTCCACCTTTTTTTCATTTCTGCCATGTATTGGAAGAAGAGTTGCCTTGGGCCACATGTTAAATACACAGACGCTAATGAAAGCTGATGAGCTAAAAAAAGGAGGTTCATGCATCATTTTCTTGGTAGCTGACACCACAGATAAGCAAAACTGTCCTCAAATAACCAGCATGTGGCCCATGGGTGTCAGGTTGGACACCCATGTACCTAACTAAAGCCCTCACCTATTTGATTGGCAGGAGCCAGGGGATGCTGGTGTGGACATGGAGAGAAGGGAACACTTTTTACACTGCTAGTGGGATGGCAAACTAATACAGCCTCTAAGCAAAGAAGTGTGAATCCTGGAAGAGATAAAAGTAGACCTTCCATCTGATCCTGCAATCCCATTATTAGGCATCTACCCAGTAGAAAAATAAAATCCTTTTATCATAAGGACATTTGCACTAGATTGTTTATCACGACTCATTTCTTAATCACCAAGATGTGGAAACAACCTAAGTACCCATCAACCCATGGATGGATTAACAAACTGTGGTATATGTACACTAAGGAATACTATTCATCCATAAAAAAGATGGAGACTTTACATCATTTTTATTTACCTGGATGGAGTTGAAGGACATTCTTCTTAGTAAAGCACCACAAAAATGTAAAAAGCAGGTATCCAATGTATGCAATGCTAATATAAGACCAACAGATAAACAACTACAGCCTTATGTAAGAGAAAAACACGATTAAATTCAAGGGAGAGAGGGAAGGAAGGGAAGGGGAAAGGGCAGGAAGGAGGGAGGTGGGTAAACTCTCACCTAACAGGCACAATGTGAGGGTGTACAGCACACCCCCTGGGTGAAGGGCTCAAGTACAATTTGAAGTATACCCCAAAAATGCAGCAAACAATATCACTTACCGCACATACTCGAGTATAAGCCGAGTTTTTTCGGCACAAAATTTGTGCCGAGTTTGGGTTTTTCGGCACAAATTTTTTGCCACAAAAACTCGGCTTATACTCGAGTATATATGGTAATCTTTTGTGCCTTCATATAAATCTGAATTTTTTTTTTTTTTTTAAGCTTAGTGCTCAAACCCTACTCTGCACACATCTTCCTTTTTGCTCCTAGAGTATCCCGGGTACCTTCTGCAGGTAATAAGACCTACTCCCTGCTCCAACGTATGAGTTTGTGCTATTTGCCATCCTTGTCACATAGTATATCTGACACATTGAGGAGGCCTAAGAAGGGTTTGTCAACTCAGTGAATGAATCCATCCCTCCAGTTTCTCTAGCTACAACATACAACATATGTTTTCCTTTACTATATTTTCAAATGGTTAGGAAGAAAAACTAAAAGCTCAAAGAATGTGTTTGCTTTCTTCCCACTCTTCTGTCTGTTCTATCTGTCCCCTCTTCCTTCTCCTCCCTTCCCTCTTTTCTCTCTGTGTTTAATTTTTAAAAGCCACTTAAAGAAGAGATAGAGCTGAGACTCTCCAGACACGGTGGCCTCCCCTGACCAGATGGAACATGATTAAGCTTGTCTCCACGGAATGCACTGAAAGGTAACCAACCGGCTCTGTGGAAAGTCCTATAAATGTAAAAGCAGTGCCCGGAGTTGCCGACTCTCCCTAACTTTCTACCCGCCCCCTGCTACGCTCCAGTATTTTACCTCATCAGCGTGACAGGAGCCAGGCTTTTAAAACAGACTAAACATCCTAAAACTCTTAAGTTTTTACTAGGGTTATAAAACCTTTAGTTAAGTAAACCAACAATTAAGAGACGCAGCACAATAGACAATAGACTTTGCCTTATAAAGAACAGACAGTACAAGCAGTCCCTGAATCCTGCATGTAAACAACCTGTTCTGTGTAACCTGAGTTTCTGCTCCACCCCCAGGTCGTGGGGGTCTTCCACAATCCTTCCAAAAGACCTGCTCTGAACAAAATGTGAAGTAAATACAGAAAACCTGTGAGATAAAAATGGAACAAATTTTATTTATTTTTTTCTTTTAGAAAACAGTAACCGTTTCAGGCAGATATCTTTCCCTAGGGTTATAAATGCACGGAGTATAGTATCCCTTTATAGGAACTCCTGTACCCCTAAACATCTTTCCTCACAATACTTGAAGGACCTTTTTCCATTTTCTTATACTACTTGAAGCCCACCGATTTGCTTATGGAAATAATAAAATTTTTCTTTAGAAAATACAAAACCATCTGGAAAAGTTAAGACCATCTTGACTACTCACATTTTAACATGAATTTTCTCTAAGTAGCAATTCCTTTTGTCCTTCTATAAATATTTACTGCATGTCTACTATGATTGAAGGAAAACTATTTCCTCCCTCAAGAAGGAGGTCATGGGTAAGAAAAGCAATATGCAAGTTATCAAAATAATAAAGTGGTAAGTTTTATGACATGGTAAATAAATACAAGGAGAAATGGAACCACTATGTTAATAGTTGGCTAAAATAGATCACACTTAAGACTCAGCAGTTGTGCCTGGGGCAGTGGGTTAAGGGGCAGTTAGGCCTGTTCTGTAGAGAATGACTTAACAAATGCCCCAGGGTGGGCCTGGGATGGCTTGAGCATTGGATGAGATTAGAGACCTTCAGAGAGAATAGGAGGGATTAAGGGGCTAAAGAGGGCAGCAAAGAGACAGCCAAAATGAAGCTTTGCCTATTTCAAATTTTCTTTGAATATCAAGTTAGATGCCTTTGATGGGTAATTGTGAAGTAGGAGAGGAGGAGAGAGGGAGGGGCAGTGAAAGTGACCAACACAGTTCTGTTTTGTGTTATTGGCTTGGACAGTTCTCAATAAACCACTAGTTAGGCAATGTTCTAGATTCTAAGAATATCTTGACACAAAGTGCAAATCTCTTAATCAAAACCATAGTAAGAATGAGTCTCCTTTAGCCCCAGAATGCATCCAGAATTGGAATGTAACTTTGATATGTATTTATTTATTTATTATTTTGTTTTAGTACAGATTAGTATGAGATTAACATTAACATTAGGTTACAAAGTTTACATTTGCTAGGTGAAGTCCCTGCGTGCCATATATCCTCACATTGTGCCCATCAGGTGGGACCATACCAGTCCCCCTTCCTCCTCCCCTCCCTCCCTTCCTCCTCCCCTTCCACCTACCTTTCCCCCAGCTTGAATTGAATTGAGTTTTTCTCTTGTGCGAGTGTAGTAGTTGTCTACTGGCTTCATATTAGTATTGAGTACATTGGATACTTGCTTTTCCTTTCTTGTGATACCTTACTAAGAAGAATGTGTTTCACCTCCATCAAGGTTAATACGGAAGATGTAAAGTCTCCATCTTTTTTAAGGCTGAATAGTATTTCATGGTGTACATATACCACAGTTTATTAATCTATTCATGGGTTGATGGGCACTTAGGTTGACTCCACATCTTGGTGATTGTGAAATGAGCTGTGATAAACAATCTATTGGAAATGTCCTTATAATAAAATGGCTTTTTTCTTCTGGGTAGATGCCTAGTAAAGGGATTGCGACATGAATAACTTTGATAGTTAAACTTAATTCCTAGTTCATGTACATGGGAGACATTAATTCCATCCATCCTTCAAAACACCAATTCTGACCAAGATTAAGAAACATTATCATAGTTGTTCTGACTGATGAAAAAAACATTTAGGTTAATAATTTTCTTAACCTACCTGTAAAAAAAGATTAGTTTATTAGAACTTTCATTATAATGTCCAACTTATGACTATGATGCCACAACTATTTAAAATTTAACAGTGTTCATTTTTTCATGTAATAAAACATTGTTTTAGCCAAAATGCTTTATTCTTTCCAGATAGATACCATGAAAAAAAGGTTGGTATCACTGTCATTATGATGAATGGAAATCAGACACCTGGTTCAAGTAGTTTCCAATTTTCTAAAGTCTTTGGGTCTCAACTACATCTGTATAATATAATGCTATTACCACCTAATCTGTAGAGCTATAAGGATTAAACAAGTGGATTAAGACATCTATTCCCAACTTTTTGAATCTCAGAATGTTGAATACAAGAACTTTAAACAGAATTCTGTAAATACTGATGAATTTTTATATTAAAGAATTTCTGGAATATACTCAACTGAGTTGATTAAATTCCTTCATCAATTTCTTCCACAGCACAGTTAACTACTCTATTTTTTCCCCATTTTCATTCTTATTTCACTGAAATTATTTTCAGTGGGATCAACTCATTTTTATTAAAAATATAAAATGATGATTTGATTCATTTATCAGTTTTGTCCATGCTACATATATTCTAAGTTTTCTTTTAAGATCAATATTCCACCAAGGTCAATTTTTGTGATTCAAATTTTGAGGAATTACATTTTTTCAAGAAGATCTCCTTCTTCCATCAATTTTGTTCAAAACCAAATTTTAGGGGGTATAATTTACATCATCATGATTCAGTTATTTTCATTATTAATTAAACAAAAGCCTGAAAGTTCTACTTATTTGTTGGCTTAACTGGGGGAATATAATTAGATATTCTGTGAGTTGTAGAGTTAGAGAGGAGAATGGGGAGAGGTGGGGGGGGGCAGAGAAGCAGCTGAGGGAGGGAGGGAAGAAAAATAAGGACACCATGAAAGGAAGAAAACACAGAGAAAGAAAGACCAAGCGTGGCAGAAAGGGAGGTAGGAGGCAGGAAGTCTGCAGGCAAAATCAAAGCATATTCCTCTGAGATAAAAATAATAGAAACTGGGAGGCGTCTGTGGCTCAGTGAGTAGGGCCGACCCCATAAAATGAGGGTGGCGGGTTCAGACCCAGCCCCGGCCAAACAACAGCAAGAAAAAAAAAAAAAAAAAAAAATAGCTGGGCGTTGTGGCAGGCACCTGTAGTCCCAGCTACTCGGGAGGCTGAAGCAAGAGAGTCACCTAAGCCCAAGAGCTGGAGGTTGCTATGAGCTGTGATGCCACAGCACTCTACTGAGGTCAACAAAGTAAGAGTCTGTCCCCCCAAAATTAAAAATAATAATAATAATCATAATGATAATAGAAACCAAAGGTCATCAGGGATCAAAATAAACGCTTCATTACATAATAAAGCATGATTATCACTATTAGATCTTAACATGTCATCTTCTGCAACTGTATTGGTCAGTCAATGGTTATTCATGGCATACATTTTTGAAAACATTAAATACAAGTCTAAGTGTCAGGTAACTTCATGGCACCATTCCCTTCCTCTATCTCACACACAAATAGCTGCAATTGTGATGTCGCTTAACTCTGCTGTTCAAAATACTTGGTTTGGGTTTTGATTCTCAGTAACAATAAATTTTAAAAGAAAAGGAGTGGCCAAAGAATAAGCAGGAGGAAGAGCATAATCAGATTTGCTACTCCTTTCCTGGACTCAGGGACTGGCCTTTGGTAGAATTTATTATCATCAATGAAGTTACCATAACCTTTCCTGCTTCCTTTCCTGAACTTTATGACTGTCATCTAGTTTCCCTCTCCTCACGTCATCAGAACCCTCATACTACCCTAAAACCACCCTCCTCTGGCCCAGAAATTCTATCCAGGTCTCCAGATAAAGCCTGGAGAATTCTGTATGTCCATCCTCCAAAGCACAGCTCTCCCCATGCAAATGTTCAGTCCCCACCATACAGCTGTTCTCTAGTATTGAAAGGAAAGCGATTTGAGTGAATCAATTTCCACCAACTTGTGAGTGACTAATCTGTGTAGCAATTTAGCCTTCTCAAAGATATTTTTAAATACTATAAATCTTAATAAAGTTGAAATCTCTGTAATACTTTTAATAGAAGAAGGTGTTAGAAGTGACATTTTGACAAGAAACCACAATAAAAGCATGCTGTCTCTACTGGGTAGCTTCCCTCACTGTTTCTGAACACTCATATAGCTAAGAGGTCAAACTTTTTTTTCACAATAATGATTGTCAGTAGCAGAAACCAGAAGGCCTCTATGATTTGCAAAAGACAAATAAGACTGCTTGAAAAATATCCTGGTATTAGAATTAAGGGCATGAATCTGGAGGCAGGATGCCTACATTCAAACCCCAACTTCATCATTCACTATTTATGTGACTTGGGGCTTCTTCTCTGTTCAACAGCTTCCCCATCTGTGAGTGGGAATAACAATAATAATTAGACCTAAATCAGATTGTCAAAAGAGTGCGTATTCAACACAGAGAGCACTATATAAATATTTGTTACAAAATCACTTAGGACATATGGATTGTTCATAACCTATAACATTTTTAAATTGTTTTACTCTGTAAAAGTTTCTATCATAATGATACATCTTACATAGAAGGTTTATTATAAGAAATCTGCCAACTGTCCATAATAACTAGTTTGGGATCAGGTTAAGTATAGTTCCCTATATTAATAATAAAACCAGTGAAGGAAATATTAGGGAGAACCATAGAACTTCATAGCAGAAACATTCCTAATAGTTCAAATGTCTACAGTTTAAAAATTTGAGGGCCAGAAATTTTAAAGAAATCCTGCAAGCTCAGAGGTAGTTGCTGGACGATTCGAACCTAAAATCTATATCGCCTCACCCCTTGTTGCTGTTTACTTCTAAAAAGCAAGGGAAGAACCTTCTTCTCTGGTGTAGATAATGATCCTTTGGCTTCCTGAGTTTCTACTATTAACAGTGATTGTCTTGAAGGAGATCCCTTTGCTGTTAAGGAATTTCTTTATGTGAGAAATACCAAGGAAACAGCCAATTTCCCAGAATTCTGTCAGCATGGTCAATAGTCATGGTGGTTATTTTCAGGCGGGTTTAGGAGAAACTGGGGCTGCCCTTCTATATAGACCCTGTATGCCAGACGGCAGTCTCTTATAACTGCTCAGGTCTGGAGTCCAAATCCTGCTAGAGTGTGCAGATTGTCAGTAATTCTAAGAATTTCCAGGAGGATGCTACTGTACCATCATCTAACTATGTAAAATGTAGACTACTGTCCTGTTCAAAACAAACACATGGTATTTATTAAGTTTCATATGAATAAAATTTCATTGAGAAATATTTTTGAAAGATGATATATTATAGAAACATAGAGAAACTACCAAATGTGGTTGGTGGCTCACACCTACCACTTTGGGAGGATGCCTTGAGGCCAGGAGTTCAAGACCAGTCCAGCCAATATAGCAAGATCCCATCTCTACAGAAAATGAGCCAATTAGCTGGGTGCGGTGGCACACGCCTGTAGTCCTAATTGCTTGGGAGGTTGGGGCAGGAGATTCACTTGAGCCCAGGAGTTGAATACTGCAGTGAGCTTTAATGGAGTTACTGCAGACCAGCCTGAGCAAAAGAGTGAGAC
The DNA here is from genome assembly GCA_963574355.1 of Loris lydekkerianus. NCBI lineage: Eukaryota > Metazoa > Chordata > Mammalia > Primates > Lorisidae > Loris > Loris lydekkerianus. The sequence goes on from CAUYPK010043904.1 coordinate 120,212, forward strand.
CCTGTATCTAAAAAAATAAAATAAATAAATAATGAAGAATCTACCAACACATCAAAATGGGAGAAGGAATAGTCTCATTGGGGAAAAAAAAAATGTAACAAAGTTCAACACAGCTAAATCTCCTTAAATTTATGACACAGTTGTGGGTGGGTACTTTGGAATAATGAAGAAATACTTGCATTCTGCCAGACATTCGATGTAAAATTCTTGGGGGCATTTTTCAGACTTGTTTCAAAGTGAAATAAGATGTTGTGTGTAGTGGATGGGAGCGTTGTCATCTGAATATATTTACAGTATCTTAAAGTCTGTTGTGGGACTCATGGCTTGGCCCCTAGATTCCTTCCTCATTGTTGTATGTTTAACTTTATGTCTGTCAGGAATGGCAAGTTCCTCAATACCCTACTGTTCAAGCAAGCATCAGAGTATAGAGAAAAAATTGTTCCAACCCCAAAGGGGGAAAAAAAAAAGAAAGAAAAGAAAAAAAGAAAAAAGCTTACAAACCTTATCTGGGCTTTCATTCAAAACAAATTCCTTATCCAACCTATAAAATATTGCCAAAAGAACACACTATAGTGCAAACACTCAATCATCAAGGAACTGAAAAATTTACAGTGGATTTCCTGCCGATTTGTGGGGCTACTGGATCCTGCTTAAAGATAAACATAAAACTGGAAAGAATATGACAGGCATTTGAATAAACCTTTCTATCATATAACTCAGCTTTTGTAAAGGATGACTTTAAAATTTCTTCCAACACAGCTTATGGAGCAAAAATGCAAAAAATGGGAAGGGAATCCAAGGATATCACTTTTGAAAAGGGGGATAAATAAGCATTCTTTTTTACAACAAGGTAGAGCTCTATAGTTGGCTGAGTAGTTCAGACAGACTCCAACTTGTGACCAAAGGAAAATAAATACACAGAATCTTTACACCTTGATTTATAGGCCATCCAGGCAGCCGTTCCTGCAGCGATGACATTATGTGTAACATGCCTACCCATTCGTTCTTAAAACAACAAAGATTGTTAATCAGATAGCAAAAAACACATCTCATTTCAAAGCAGGCATTCTGATTGCCACCGCTATGCACACATGATAACATGTTACCCCATTCTCAGAACTTGCTCCCTCCCTCTCTCCTCTCCTCCACAGCCAAAGTTTAGCCTTCTGCACTGGGGCCAATGGGCTTTCCTGCCAAACAAATCTGAGGAAAGGAAGGGGAAACAGGTCACAGGCTAGACTGACCAGGATTGCCTACGCCACGGAGACAGGAAGCGTGGGCCTCCAGCGGTGACCCTTTTTGCAGCTGTGCCCTTGCCCTTGACACATGAGCACCAGCATACGCAGTGATCCATGAAGGGAGCGTGGAGGGAGTGAGAGGAAGGTGATGAGTTGACAGCATCTGCTAAAAGACATCCAGGGAAGCTGCTATTGATGGCGGAGAAGCACAAAGTTTGGCAATCAGCCACCAGTACCACGTGCACAAAGAGCCTACTTTTAAGGGCTAAATTTTAAAGGCAAAATGTGAAAAGTGGTAGTGAAAAAAGTACAGAGTTTTTCCTTTTAGTGCCACCACACAGGTAAATTTTGCCTATGAGGCTACTCAGGGCACCACAGAAAACGCTCTGAACATCAGACCCTCACCCTGCTGACTCGGCCAGGGGCTTCCCCTCTTCCATCCTCACTTCCCTTTCCTCCCCCTGCACTCACCCCAGGCATCTCGTGCTACCTTCACATTCACCCTGCAGACAGAAAACTACTAATAGAAGGCAAATCAAAACACATTTTATAATGTATAAATATAATGCCCAATAGACTCCTGAGAGATATGCAAAATTAATCCCACTTGTGAAGGCCTTAATATTAGCTCTTTCCTCTTGGGAATAATTTTAAATCCCACAAAAGCCCTTGATTTATTTCCTTCCTATACAACAGCAACACACACACACACACATAATTTTTAAGCAATATAAAATAACACTTTAATGCTGAGTACACGGAGACAGAGAGAGAAAGAGCTCCACTTCGAATGGATACTTGGACAGAGAGAGAGAGTACTTTGGGGTCCCATTTCCCTGAACATGTGAGCATAATGCACTAATGTGCCTGCCTAGTTCAAGGAGGAGCGAGCTCCCTGACGCTGAGATGTGTTCAACACGCACTCGACACTTCACTTACTCACTGCCCTTTCGAAAGCCTCATTAATGTGGCTATATCGCTCTGTTTAAAGGGAGTGAAGCCCTGTTAGGTCAGATAGATTTAGTTCACCTTAGTTTCACATCCAGAAAATATAATCTGTGATGATTAATCCTGAGCTGAAAGTTAAATGAGTTTGGCTATTATCATTAGTAAATGCATCTATTACATCAGCATGTCTGGTAAAAATGATATAAACATTATCTATTTATTCAGAGCAAAGGCCCATCAAATATTGTAATCTTTCAGTCTTTCCTTATTAAGTCCTCCACTGGCTAATCTGGCTTTAAAACAATGATATTTTCCTTTCTTATCACCACCAATCCAGCTAGTTTTTCATCTATAGGAAGAGAACAGTAGGCTTAGGACACAACCAAACGATGAAAAAAAAAAAAAAAAGAAAAGAAAAACTTCAGAAATCTAAAGTGAGCTTTTTAATTAACCATTAGTAGTAAATCACATCAAAGTGGAACTCAGAGCCTCAGGTATCACAAGGACCTGAGTGCAGAGACTCAGTGGAAAAACACGTATGTGGATTTAAAGCTACTCACCTTATTGTTTTGTGAAGAACGCAGGTAAAAGTAAGCTAGCATTTCACCTAGTTTAGGCTCAGGATCAGAAAAAGCTAATATCTGCACTATATTTTCATGGTTGAAAAGCACCACACTAAACATAAATATTACTGCAGCCACAATGATCTTGAATTAACAATTATCTCTCATGACACAGAAGAGTAAAGAGTCAGAGATGAGCAGGCCTTAAAAAACAGGAGGAAAGAAATAAGGAAGAAAATTAACATGACTTAACTTTCACAATATTTTTCAAGGATGCCACAATCTTCCATTAAAATTAATGTACTGGTAGATTTCCCTACACCCACAATCCAGTTAAAATACAAGATCCATCATATCCAAATTCGTGACAATGGTAACTCTTCTTCAATCTGTGTGCAAATTACGAAATAGGGAAAATGTACTTCCTTACCTCCATCATTTGGAAAATGACACCTTTTAAGTCAATAATGCAACACTTAGAGAAAATGGTGCTACAGCAAAATATGACAGCACAGGCGATGCAAATTAGCGCTCAAATGGAGAGGATCGCTATTCATGTACCCCAAAATGTGGTAATTCCAATATTCCCTGCACCTTGTATTTTGAAGAGAACTTAAAATCTCAGTCCTCTACAGAGAAGTGAAGTTCTTTCATGTGTGCTTTTCCCTTGTTACTCATCTGTAAATGCCTTAAGCACATGACAAAGAAAAAAAAAGACAAGTATTTCTAACAAAGAAGAGATTCAAGTAAAGTGAAACCCCCCACTCCCTAACCACCTTTCCCCCACAGGGGTCTGTTCTCTTATTGATTTGAAAAGCTTTGTGCTACTAAGTCCCATTCATGCTAATGTAGGTAGTTACCGACCCTAAAGTACCACTGCCCCTGCCCAGGATCAGGACAGCCCACTGCCTCCCACACCAACCCCCAGAACCCAGTCTCAGTAGCGACAGAATTGAAGAATGTCTTGCAATTTCATCCCCTAATTGAGATCCTAGCATATGGCAAGAATCCAAGGTCCTTGCTCAGGTTGTTTATCTTTCAGTACTTCCAAGTCACTTACTGGCTAGAAAAGAAATTGCACTGTGATTTAAAGTGAAAGCAGTCAGCTCGCTGCTTCTAATTTTTCCTCCTCCTCCTTTTTTTTTTTTAAACCTCATTCTCTCTTCCTTCACTTTTAACAAATAATGAACGACTATAACCATGGATCCTCTACAGACTTGCTCACCACTGTGAATAGTTATTATAATGTGATGTCATAAAACAGGTCAGTTTTTACAGTAGGTTGCCTAGAGTTACTTTATCACTCAGTTATTTCATGAACTTCTGGTTATCTTTCTCTTTTCCTAAACTTTTAGGCTCTATGAATCTCAAGGGAAAACTACTTAAATTATGGGGAAACTGGTGGAGGGAGGGAGCAGAAGCTCAATTTTTATTCTGAAATCAAATGAAATAGACCAGCTGCCACTGTTGCTATCATCTGTCATACCAGCCAAGGCTTCTGTAATCAAAATGTTCCTGAAAAGGTAAAGTGAGGTAGAGAGGAAGGGGGTGAGGAAAGGAAGAGAGAGGGGCATTGTTTATAAAATAAGAGCCAACTATATGCAAGAAGATTATATCAATCAAACTTATTATGTAATTAGTCTGGACACACAGACAACTTATAAAAATATACTACGGCATTCTACAATAATGATCTAATGCATTTCAACATATGTTGGTATAACTACAGCCTTTGGCCCATGACCAATTCTACAGTGGTTTTTGTGTAATGCAAAAGAGGCTTGTAGAGTATTTATTTTTGACACAGCTCTGTATGAATGATTTAGAATTCATTCAAAAACAAACGTACTTTGCTTCTTTTTCATGGGCAACAAAAACTTCACGACGGATGGGAAGCAGAATTTCCTTTTTGATAACGAGCCAGGGGAAAAACCTTGTTATGCAGAGGGATGGACAGCACATCCTTATATAACAAACATACATTTTAAACAAAAACAAGATTACATATGGTTGTGATGTGGTTTTCAACCCAAGTGCTTCTGATTGACATGTATATGAATACCGTGATGTGGAACGTAAATAGAAAATGTTTCAAGTCCAAGTGTTTTGCCTTCACATTACAGAAAATAATAAATACTGAATAATATAATACAAAGGTATTTCTGTCTTGGGGTTCTAATGACTAACCACTTGAGCTCTGCTTTTGTGGTTTATAATGTCACCAGAACCCTCCATGGAATTATATATAGAATAAATGATAGGCAACGTTGAATTACAAGGCTATCAGGCTATAATACATAAAGTAAGTACCTAATATAGCCTTATAAATTACAGGCTTTTATGGGCTAGCATTTTACAGCATAATGTCACAAACTGCAGTGATACAATATATTGATAAAGGATACGCTATCATATTAGGTTTCAAATAAAGGTCTCCAGCACTACATTGAGCCAAATTATTTCACAGAATCGCAGGCTCAGGGCTGGAAAGATCCTGAGAGGACGTCACACTCTGTGCCTCCCCCGTCACCACCAAACACTGACTCCTCTTGGCCCTGCCCCTCATTCCTGACAGATGGCCATCCTGCCTCAAACACTCCCAGCACCCACAATAATAGGGGGAAATGCCAGAGAGATGCCACAAACATACACGTGATAAAGACAACCCCAGCATTAAGTAGCAAATTGGAAAGGTTAACCGTCCCCAACATGCTGGACGCACACAGACCCTGTTTAACCACACACGCGCCACACTTTTACAAACAAATAGACCCTCTCCTTTCATTCTGTATGGAGAGTGATAAGGCGTGTTTTTTAAAGGAGCAAGATTTCTTACTAATATCTCTTTGTGTCGCCTCCTTTGGTGTGCTTCAGGTGCAATCATCCTTACCTGGCCAGACTCTACACCTTGACTCAGTCCCAGAAACACAGAAGTCAGAGGCAGCCCTGCAGGAAGGACCTTTCCTCTCTGAAGGACTACAGGCTTCTCTCAAAGTGAAAAACAGAAGGAAGGGCAGGGAAAGCCCCCATCTAGTACTTGTGAGATTTTCTGCACACTGGAAGGCTAACACAGGAACATTGATACTAGCCTCAACTGTGTCTGACCAATCCTTTTCTCTGTATAATAGCAATTAAAAACAATAGTAAATTGCATTGTCCCATTGAGAAGAATGAAGTTTTTCTAACCTTCCAGGAAGACAGTTGTTTCTAATTCACTGACTTCAAGGAGTGATGGAGGATGACATAGATGTTACTATAAACCATACGGATCCAACTGTCTCACATACAAGAGCATCTAAATACTGTTCCACCCATATTATCAAATCCTTGCCTATGTTCACGCTAGGCAAAGCATTCTTTCTAACTGTTTCACCCTTATTTTCTATTGCCTGGCTATAAAATTTCTTTTATATCCTATCACCAAATGATAGAGTTAGGGATGAAGAATCAAGAGGGAGACAGGGTGGCCATAAAGTTCACGTGCAATGTAAAATTGTACACAAACTTTATGGCCACTCCGTATAAAAGTTAAGTGTTCCATTTAATTTTTGATACCCCCATAGCTTAATTTGCCTTGTGTGGTCATTTAGCTGCGGAAACTTTTTCATAGGACATCAGGAATAGAAAATAATGAGAAAAGCAAGAAGCAGCCTAAAACACATGAGGCAAGTCTTGTTTATGTAAATCTACTTTGATTTGTTTTTGTGATTCAACACACATACTAACAGACTGTTGAGGGAGGGAATGTTCTCCCAGTTCCCCACACAGAAGGTAAGTAGAAAAGTCTCCCTTTCTATCTTAGAGTGAAACTTTGGCCCAAATTAAATTTGCTGACCCCAATCACAAGGCACAAAAGTTTGTTTCCTAGGAAACATTTATTGCAGTGCAAGATGTGGAAAATAAAGGAAAGTTCCTTAATGACTGACTTACTCTACATAGTAACAATAAGGGCTGACTTTTGAATGACTGACTTACTCTACATAGTAACAATAAAGGCTGACATTTACCGAGCATGCTACCTTCTAAACTGCCACTGCCTGACATGCGTACTCTCCTTCACTTCCTAAGGGAACCCTCCGGGAAGGGCACTATTATTAGCTCCATTTTACAGATACAGAGGCATGAGGGGTTAAGTAATTTCCCCAAATCACACAACTGTTAAAAGGTGAGGCTAGAAACTGTAACAAACTCAAGCAATATGACTTTCCTTACATAAAGGCGGTGGGTGATATGCAGGCTCACCAAAAGGAATGAATGTGGCACACGTTAAGAGGTCTGTGACTGCCCAGAGCAGTCTGGAGCAGCGTCTCAGGCAGGTGGCTGTAATAAAGCATGTGATCAAAAATAACAGAAGGACTCGCAGGCGGTAACTTAAACAGCATTTACTAGAATCCTGCTGGCCTAAAACTAGCAGAAAAAAATCCTTCCACATCCCAGGCAGAGGATTTACCTTTTGTTCAAAATCGGATACTGCTTTTAAGCCTCTCCAAGATAGCCTTTGTACTCTTCCTGAGTGAATAAGTCATTTTTTTAGGAAGGTCCTCCCAGTTGAGAACTATAGGAAAATTCTGTTTAAGAATCCAAGTGTTTCTAAAGACTTCTCAGCTCCGTTTCCTACACTTCCTAGAGTGTGGAAGGTAAAATTTGGAACATGAGCACCTATGACTATTGTTATTGGCATTTCTGCCAGGTAAAATTTCCCAACCTCTTTTTGGAAGTATCAACTGCCTTGGAAGGTCGATGAAGCCGGACAAAAACACACAACCTGGGAAAGAGCTGGGTGCCCCGGGGTGAAGGGCAGAAGGAGGGACAGGGAAAAGTGCCAGCCTGGCACGAACTGGGTGCGAACATGCACATCGGGGAAGGCCAGGCAGCCTGCAAACAGCACATCAGGTCCCTACACCAGGGTGCTAAGTTCAGGCTGGTCCCTCACACCCAAGCCTTAGTGAGAGGGGAGGCAGGGCCTGCTGTCGGAATAATACAGTTCAGTGTTTGGAAAGAGGAAGTCGCAGAACTGCGCTCCATCTGGCTGGCCCAGTACAGGGCTAATAAAGTGTGAGCTCGCACACGTGGAGGTGTGGGGGTGAGGATGAAGAAATGAAAGGCAATGTGGACGTGCCAAAAACAATATTCCATCACAAACGAGACAGGGTACCAGAGGAATCTTTTTGAAAGGGCCAGGCAGAAGCTGAAATTAAATTATATACAAAATGCCACACTAAAACAGAAATATTGTTTCAGTAGGAAATCCTACTGCTTTTTTTTTTTTTTCTTTAGGGCTTTACCAGGGACACCTGCAAATAAGAAAAACAAAACCAAAAAAATCCAGCAAGAATAAAGCACTTTCCACATTGACAAGGATAGCAAAGAACACAGATCTCTAAGTGCACGGCACCACGTGGAGTATAGATAAAAGAGCTTTTTAAATTTTTAGGGAGCCAGATTCAAGTATTCCAGTGGATACTTAAAAGTGCTTAAGCACAAAACACTTTCCTCCAATGCATTAAACGCACAGAGAAAGACTTTAACCATAGTGCGGCGGCTTTGTGCAAAAGACAGCTGGTACCTCTTTTGGTGTAATGAACAGGGCGCTCTATCCAATGAAAGCATGACCAAAATCGCACAGGAAGGTTGATGTCAGCCTCAAACACACATCAACATCACCTCAACTCATTATCTTTTTTCTTAGCAAGGAGTCTCCGCCAGGCACCTCACTTTGAAAAGTTGCCTCCTTCTGTCTAAGGAGGAATTTCACCTCAGTCACCTGGTTTTGTACATCATACATTCCGACCCTTGCCTCTCCTACTTATGACATTGCTCTGTTCTAAGCTCTACCCTTGAATTAGCCAGCATGAAGCAGGAGTCAAAATCTGAGTCGGATTCAAGGGCCCTTCCCGGTCTCTGGCCCAACACGGGCTAATTAAAAGCTGAGGTTGGCCAATTACTGGGCCACAATAATACTCCTATTAATCTCTCACAGGGGTTTGCTGTATCAGCAAAAACATGAGTTCAAAAAACACCAACTCTACCCCCTCCAAGTTCATGTGTCTGCGTTAAGTATAATTAACGTAGCTGCCTTGATGTTTCATTAAAAGCATTTCAGAAAAAGTCAGAAAAACTAACTATTCAGTAGCTAAACATGAACTGATGTTTAAAATACAAAACAATGTGCTGCTATAAACTACAAAGTGGGTAAATTTAAAAACATCTGACCCTTTTTTTCTTCAAAATTAAAGATTTGAGTCCCTCCTGCCACAGATGACTGGAGTTTGAAATACAATTTGCCAAATTCCCAAACAGTTGGTGTTTTAATCCCTCACCACTTTTAAACTGAATTGGTTAAAAAAAAAAAAAAAAAAAAAAAAAGTCAATGTCTGGAGTCAGCTCTTTGAATGTAGCCACACCTAAAAAACAAGCCAATACTTTTTTCCCCAAAAAAATTCATGAGCAGCAGCAGCTGGAACTGTTTTACAGCGACGGCTGAGTTCTGTGAGAATGCTCTCCTTGTCTTTGTCTGCAAAGCTGAAAGAAGCTGGGCTCAAAGGTAGTGTTCAGTCCCAGGAGGACCCTGGGTAAACATGAGCCTGAGCCCCCAGCTCCCTCCTGATAAGGTCAGGTGACACGGTGTCAGAAGACAGCCAAGGAAAGATCCAGAAAAGTGCACACACAAGGAGAATATTTTTCTTTCTCTTTACCAGAGATGACAGAGAGCAGCAAAGGACTTCAAATTTTCTTATTCGGTTAAAATTTAAGACTGGAACTCCACCCGTCCCTGGCTCTCTCACCCTGTGTGTGCAAACATGCCTACATGTATGTGCCTATCATGTTTACACACACACACTAAACTTACTACTCTAGCTATCCTTTACTTCCCGAGTTAATAAACATCTGAGTTTAGAACTTGAGAAGCTAAATTATCAAAGCAACCTGACTCTCTGGATGAAATGCAGCAGCAGCACAATCAAAATGTGCCACCTATAAAAATCAGTGAAATCATTTCATCAGGAGACAGCCAAAAGTATCCTTATATTTCCAAACTCTGAGTTGAGAAGAGACCAGCAGAAGGCTGGTGGAAAATAAAAAGGAAAGAGAGCGTCACAGGGATGAAGAAAGTCTTCCATAAACTAGTGAGAACTGGAAAGGAAAGTAGCAACACACAAGTTATGAAAAGGGGAAGAGAACAAAGCTTGACAGACGTAATAAAAGAAAAGTGTCATAAAAAAGAGAAAGACTTGGAGAAATATTTCCAAGTAACTGAGACAGGTACAGTGGGAGTATAAAAAAAGAAACAGCCAAGGTTGGAAGGAAACAGAATAAAACTGATGATGCATCTTAAAACGAAAACAACTTTTTACATGTAAACAAAGAGACTTCCAGTGAGACAGCACAGACACACACGCTTACGTGTGTACACGGGCACACACGCACGTGCACACACATGGAGGCATCAGGCATCTGACTATTTCAAAAGCCACATCTAAAATTTCATTAAAAAGAGCCCAGCTGCTTCCTTACCCTGACTTTGTCTTTAAGGACTTAGCTAAGCTGAAGGAGTGGCCAGAAAAAGGGAAAAAAAAAAAAAAACACTTCAACCCATCTCTCTCAAATTCTTTTATTTCAGCAATGCATTAAGCAATCTCCCTGCAGAGTTATTCTCTTCTTCCTGGTGTGGATAAAGCTCCCCCTGGGGAGCTCTGTAATTTCCAGCTTCTCCGAATTCAGGTATTAGTAAAGACCGCTTGGGGACACGCAACAATATAACTCTACATTTTCAGGCATTCGGAGAGAACCCCCTAAGGGTCCCAAGTTCAAATTTCTGAAATGTAGGCATTGTAAAAGGAACCTCGGGGGACTCCAGCAATAGAAATCTGCTGAATTCAAAGCATTTCCTAAGCCCTGGCAGGAGCCTTTGCTCCCACTGGAGGCTTTTTATAAAACATGTGTTGCTGACATGTTGACAGATTGCTCAGTGAAGTGTTAGGTGCATACACAGGCTGGCCATTTAGGGGGACATCAGTTTACCCTTCATCTCTACCTGAAGCACCATGTTTTATACATTACCCGAGGACAGGCAGAAAACAGACACTTTCCAACAAAGTATAGTATCACTTGGCAAAAGACAACCACCCCCCTCACACACACCTCTATCCGCCACCTACAAAACTACAGATAGATTTTGTGGTTGCACTTACACACACACACACATACATGCATGTACACGCCTGCGCACACACATGCACGCGCAGCTTACAGAATCTCCCCCAAATCACAAAAAGGTCAGAAAATAAATTAAGTGTACAGTGCAAGGCCCCGGCTTGAAATTGCCTCCATGTATCAGGCCTGCCACCCTTTTGCTACACAGGCCAGAGCTCTGAGGGTATAATGAGCAAAGGAATTTTCTAATGACAGCTGACTGTTGGGAGGTAATCTGATCAAAGGCCGATATTAAATCCAACTTCTGCTCATATCAGGGTATTAGTGATGTACGACTTAATAACCCAGCAGCTCCAAAAGTGCTGCCGTGGCAACAGGATGGAAATTGGGATAATAATGTATTCATGGTGCTGGCGACCTGGGGCTGCAGTGCGCGCTCTCAGGGGAGGGCACTTCACCCTGAGCCAGACGTGTCTGGGCAAAATCACTTCACAAAGGACAGGAGTGGAATACTGAAGAGCTCTGGCACTGATGAGAGCGTCGATAAGGGGAAGAGTGGAATGAAGTGAAGGGAGGGAAGGAAAAACATTTTCAGCAGAAGAGCTTGAGTGGTGCTTCTCTGAAAAACTGATGGGGCTCAAGAAGCTCTCCCCGACAAGTACAACCAAAATGGATAATTATTAAATGAACATAAAACTACATTCTCTGCAAAGTGCTGGAGGATAAACAGCACCGGCTCGCATAAAATGACAAGATTTGCACATCAGCCATCATCGGCTTCCAGCCCTACCTACCACTGTACCGAGGAAGGCCACTGTCTGTCACCAACAAAACACCCAATTCTTCTCAATGGAAACAGATTTCCAACCTCAGCTACTACTTTACTCCTAGAGGGAAAAAATATATATTTAAGAACAAAACAAAGGTCATTCAACAATCAATCCGGTCTCAAAGACTATGTGTCTCTCGGATATTAAAAATCATCTTCTATTTTTCCTTTCCTTAACACAGAATCTGAGTAACAACTAAACACCTTTTGGGTAAGAGGAAAGAAAAAACAGGATTTGGAGGACTGGAAGGGGGAGTCAGAAATTTAATTAAACAAAAAGGAGGTGAGGAGAGGACACAGCATCTTGTGCCCAGGCACCTTACCAGTTAAACACGTGCCCACCTCATCTAATCTAACCCAAGATCCCTCGGATCCCCCGGACTAAGGAAAGGAAAGCGCATACGGGGTGATTTTAATTCCAAATATCTTTTGCAAATTACATCATATGGGACTTACATTTGCTGAAGACATCTTTAGAATATCAGTGAATATTCCAAAAGAAAATTGATGGGCCATGCATGTACTTTGGGGAGAGAAGCAGAAAAAAGGACCATTTTTCTTATCTAGCTTAAAAATACCTTCTTTGCTATAAGGAAAAGGCTTTCTCTGTAACTAACACAGAATATCCTCCAAGAACAAAGAGACCAAACATACCAAGCAAACTTTGTAAAAATGTGGCCTCGAGAAACACTCCTGGGGGGGCCTGGTGGGCTTCTCTTCTGAGGAAACTGACTCCATAATCATTCTGACATGCAACTGAGGAGAGAGCAGCAAATCCTAATTTCTTATTCTTACAGCGCCTCATGCCAACAACGTACACATTGTACTCTTAAGCACTCTTCCTGCCTTTCCTAGTATTACAGATAATTTGCTAGTTTCAGAGTGTACTTATTACAGGACTGTCAGAGGAGTTTTTGTTTCAACAACACGTTAACTTTACTGCACTTATAAAAAACATTATGTGTCCCCTGTGATTCTCTGTGTTTAAGAGCAGCGAAATGTTATTGATCCCGGTGTGACAAATCAAGAGTTAGGTAATGTCTACAAAACTCAATTTTCTGCAAGACATAAAAACCCTTTTTATGAAACCCCTCCTTAAGAAATTCAGGAGAAAATTCAGGGAGGGGGGAAAAAAAGAGCATAAAGGTCAGTAACCATTTCTTATTAATGTAATCTAACTCTATTCTAATGACAGGCACATGACCACAGAGGCCGATTTAAACCAATATTTATTTTCACTACTGTAAAAAACATCTGCAGGAAAATTTAAAAAGGACTTTGACACAACCAGCAATCTTCCTCAGAAAGAGCATTAGACTGAAGCCAGTTTCCCTCCCTTAGCACCACGTGACTTTAGATTCACACACAAGTGTCCAACTTCTTGACTAAACATTAGGATTCTACCTGCTCCTATCTGTCTGAGACAGACTTTCCGAGAACTCATTTGCTTTAGGAATGTCACAGTGCTGAAAACATCTCATTCAGATTCCCAGGAAATCTCTTAATTCGCGTGATTTTTTTTCCTCTGAGAATAGATATAATACTGAAAATACTTCTCAACCCTTGCAGCAAGAAGAGTTGTAAACCTGGGAGGTAATGAGAAAAAAGGAATAAGAAGGGAAAAGAAAAAAGAAAAGAAAAGAAAAAAGAAAAGAAAAGAAAAGAAAAAAGAAAAAAGAAATCCTCTACTGTGTACCATCAATAATCTGGTTGCAATCTGTACAAAATCCATATGTATCCGTAGAAATTTCACAACTCTGCATATATGTTTGGATTTTTTCCCCAACTGTTCAGGGACAGTGAGCACCCATACTGCATTTAATTAACAAGCAAATGTGATGCGCTCAGATGTGAACAATATTGAGCCAATTGCTTAAGTTCTTACCAAGATAAATGTATTACAAGCACCATGGCACTACCAGAGAATATCAGAGTAGCCATTCTCTATCATTTTTTTCCCCGGCAAACTTTAGTGTCTGATAGTATTAGCCTCCGTCCGCCCCCGCCCTCAACTCTTCCCTTTGGAGTTTTAGCTTCCACAGGGAAATCTGTTTTCCAGACCCACTGGTAGCTCATTCTTTCTCTTTTCCTCTTTTCTCTCCCGCTCCTTTTCCTCTGCTGCATTCATCATTATTCAGCTGCATTATAACACTTTAAAAAAAAAAAAAAAAGCTTTGGAAAAAAAAAAAAAAAGAAATCATTTGATTTTCATTGCCCTGGAGAGAATTAAATACCCCCAAGGAAAAGTTCTGGTACATTCTCTGCACACATTTACATGCAGCCAGTGAAGTAAACATTTCCATAATTGCTCACTTCAGAACACGTTACCCAGTTCCTAGGTACAATAACTGTCAGGAGTCAATGAGGAATAAAGAATTTTCCTGAATCCTTGCACATAACCTGACTAGCATTAATAACTCCACAGTTGTACATAAGTTAAGAAATGGATTACTGCCAGACATCAGCCTTGCTCTGAACACTTGGGTCATGTGCTCTGTAGACTACCCATTAACAAAATAAATAGGTATTTAAAAAAAAAAAAACTTAAGGCTATTGATAATAAAAGCATTTTTATATTCCTTCTACTTAGAATAAAAGGCAATAGCCAGAACTATAGCTTTTTTTTTTAACCTTGGAAATTACAGCCATAACATATGGCTTCCATTTACTTCCAATTTTACTCGTACTGTGAGCTTCTTTGGTGAAGTTGTCTTCTATTGCTAAATGACACGATGAATGATGAAATTCAGTTGCTATGCTAGAAAAACAAAAAACAAACCATGGTGGTGAATCCCTAAGGAAAACTGGACTTCAGTTATGAATCATCCTTACCAGCAATCTTGTAAATCTTAAATAAAAGTCTTTATGTCCTAAAAAGTATTGTGAATAAACATTTTCTTTTCAACCCCAGGCAGAAAGGATTCCCCTTCTTCTTTAATCCCTTTCTACCGTCAAGGTTAGAGAGCATGCCACCAGCCCTCCCTGATTATTTGGACAGAACTTGCCTTGTGCAAAAGACACCAATGAGTAAGGTGAGTGCGCAGTCTGCTCTGTTTTTATGGCATGCTTGCAGGGTTCTTCATATCGCTAAAACTACAAGGAAGAGCTTGGGAAGTACATCATAAAACCTGCCCATTGGCTGTTAGAGTATTAGTAATTTTTCTCCAAAATGAAAAAATATATATACTTTGTTATCAGATAAATCTTTATGAGCCCTTCATCTTTCTCTAACCAACACTTCCCCACTTATCCCCAACTCTCTGGTGTGGCCAAGATTTACTTAGCCTTTTTGATGACTTCAGAAGGATAGTAATTAGGCTGTCACAAGGTCTCTCTGAGTTAAACAAAACGTAAATTCAAAATTGGGGTGGGGGGATTATTTTTTTAATTTTAAAAATGTAGCTAGCCAGACAATCAACTTCTGCAGACACTAAAAGTGTGGCTCTGTGTGTTACAAACTATTTATGACATGTTCAAGGAAGTTTCTCACCCAGGCAGAAAATACCCTGTTAATAAGCCCTTTTTACTACAACATGCTATTATTGGTCTCTTCTTTATTGTTGTTTTCATATTTTCGGCATAAATACAGTGCAGAAAAAGACTAAAAGCAATGCTGCACACAACTGAAATGTTATACAATTTGCTAAAATGATAAATAAAATTAAAACTGCCTGTCAAAGCAAAATGAAAAGCAATTTTGTTTGCAATTTTCATAGTAGCTATGGAAGAGCAGCCAAATTGATGAACTGCATGCAGTCTGCGGTTTATAAGCACCCACAGTAACTGAAGAAGGTGCTTTGATTAGTAATAATATCCAGATGAACTGCAGCTTGAAATTCAGACTGTTCTGGGCTAGCTGTTGGCCTTCCTCGGAAAGACAAATCTTTTTCTTTGCTCGCCTAAATTGATTTAAGAGTTAATAGCAGAAAACGTTAGAAAGCTGGTGTTTTATTCTGAATTTAAATTTCATCCATCACTCCAAGCACTAACACCTGTGAAATACACATTCTATGCTCTTATTCCTGGGCCCCTCGCTGGGAGCCCAGAATGTAAGCAGCAAGTGAATAGACAGGGAGCCGCGAGAACCACCGTTTGTCACCAAATTTTAACTAGAGTCCAGTTTCTGCTGAATCTGGTGTCTGATATATAGTAGGCCATATTCTTGAATGAAAGGATGAGTGAATTAATGGATGAATAAAGAAATTTATTTCCATCACTGTACTCCACTTTGTTTATACACCTCAAAACTTGATTTAGGTGAAATATGAAACTTTGTGGGTGCCTGAGATAAGGACAGTAATGCTACTACTATTACAAAGGGACATTAGTCACATCGTCAAAACTATTAAAATGCTTGCCAACCTACTGGGGCTCTACCATAGAATTTGATTATGTCAAGATATAATATTATATAATAGAATATGTATAATAGAATACATATAATAGAAAGATAAGAAATTGGGCTTCTTTCTTTCACATTCAGCCATAAATAACGCCCCAGCAAAATTCTTCTCATTGAAAATCATCCACTGCTGAGATTAATTTCTCTTTTTACCATCTACCTAAAGTAAAAACATACAACAGTGTGAACATTTCATTAAAGTGAACATTTCTATACTCATTTGGAAAAGATATCAATTAAATGCAACAAAATGAATTAATATTCCATATCAGCACTTTTTTTTTTTTTTTTTTTTTTTTTTAGCTTAGGAAAGTCTCCCAGATGCTCATCTGGAATGTTTGAATGTGGCCATCTTATTTGACAATATCCCTTAGAACTGTCACTCATAGGTAAAAGTAATGGAATTAAACACAACTGCTTAAGAATCAATAATGAATTTGGAGCGAAAGGATCAACTGGGATCTTCTTGGAGGCCAGGAGTTCAAGATCACCTGGAAAACATAGCAAGATACTGTCTCAAAAAGAAAGAAAGAAAGAAAGAAAGAAAGAAAGAAAGAAAGAAAGAAAGAAAGAAAGAAAGAAAGAAAGAAAGAAATAGGAGGCATGGCAACACATCCCTAGAGTCCTAGCTACTAGGGAGGCTGAGGCAGGAGGATCACTTGAGCCCAGGAGTTGGAGGCTACAGTGAACTATGATTGTACCACTGTACTCAAGCCTGGACTATAAAGTGAGAACTCATCTCTTCACAAATTTTTTTAAATAATAAATTTCAGCTTCAGATACAGGATTATAATAATTTCTACTTAGTTCATAGGAGGCTGAATTTCCTGGTAAGCAGTTAGTTGAACTAGCAGGTTCATCTTCCACTGGGAGAGATACAGGTCAGCTATCCAGGTTTTGCCTTCAAACTCCCAAGATCCCAGAGTCAATAAATGCCACAGATCCTGCAGACAATTCTACTCTCCCAGACACCAGGCACCCTTCTCAGCAAGCCCTGGGCATGCTATACTTATAGTCATTTACACAACAAAAGCCTCTCTCTACAAGCGGTATTCCCATTTTCCAATTGAGAAAATTGGAGAAATGAATAGAATATTTGAGTATGCAATAACTAACACCCTCCCAGATAGAACTGTACTTAAAAAGTTGTCAAGATTTAAACATTTTTACCCCTCATTTGAAAGTTCTAATTTTTGGACTAAGAAAAAAAAAATCATTTTTTTAACTTGTTTTTGGTACATGAAAGGTTTTAGCACTTGACAGCATCTGGCACAAAATTAGGCACCTGATTTTCTCATTGAAAATCATCCACTGCTGACACCAATTTCTCTTTTGCTATCTATCTAAAGTAGGTTCAATGATACTTTTTTTTTATTCGAGACAAAGTCTCACTTTGTCGCCCTCAGTAGAGTGCCATGATGTCATAGCTTATAGTAACCTCCAACTCTTGGGTTCAAGAGTTTATCTTGCCTCAGCCTCCCGAGTAGCTGGGAATACAGGCATCCACCACAGCACCCAGCTATTTTTAGAGACGGGGGTCTTGCTCTTGCTCAGGCTGGTCTTGAACCCGTGAGCTCAGGCAATCCACCCACCTCAACCTCCCAGAGTGCTAGAATTACAGGTGTGAGCCACCACACCTGGCCTCAAGGATACTTATTGAAAGGTCAAATAAAAAACAGAGAAAGAAAAACAGAAGAAGCATAAAATAAAAAAGTGTCATTGAAGGTTATTGTCTTAAATGGCAATCTATTATTATTCACCCTGGAAAATCAAGAGTATGTCTTTGGTTTGAATTATGTCAGATGAGCACATCTACCAATATATATGTGTGTCACCTGCTGGCTTCCCACTTTTTCCCATCAAATTGTGATGCTGACTCTAACATCAGAAACTATATTCTGGTGAACCTCATACAGTTACTGTGAATACAGGGTTTCATTTTGCTTCATATTTCTTTGAGATCTGGGCCTCTAGATAGTTCTCATCCGCACCATGTCACACCCTTATATTTCAGATGAGTTGCCTTGTTGTCGGGGGACAATAATGAAGCACATTCACAAAAAGACTCTTCCAACAATTTCCTCTCAACACTGGGGCTCTTATAAACCTCCCCACAGCTTTCTTATAACATCATGCCTAATTGTGTCTCCTCTAGTGTCCCTTACAGGGGCAATTTATGCACAGGTACAGAGAGGAGGGCGCTAAAGTGATAGAGAATGGTTTGTACCATTAGGAAACACAACATAGTGTAGATAGGTGTGGATACCAGAAGGCAGGATGTTGGCAATGCTGTTGGGGCAGCAGCACCGTGATTAGATGTGAACATGCGGCTTCTGTTATTCTTTTGCAACTACCAGCTGTGAAACTCTGAACATGCTATAATTTTACTAGCCTGCAGTTAATTCAAATATGAAAGAGGGAAAAGAGAAGTTGGGTATTATGTGCTAAAGTGGTGGCTTTCGAACTATTTTTATTTGTTCTTTAAACAAAATTTTATTGACAGAAACCACCCAATCTGAATCCAAGGTTAATGCTCAGAGGCCATCCCCTGGTTCCCTGTCTCTAACCTTCTCTCCTGGGACTGCTGGGAGGTTGCCCAAAGCATGATTGAACCCACTGTGTGTAAAGATCTCCAAGGTCACTTCCAGGCCCACTGCCCAATGGTTTCCCCATATGTGTTTTGCTTTTATTTCTAAGTCAACATTTTATTTTTCTCAATTGATGGTAAATAAGTGAAGAAGAGGCAATAACAGAACATAATACCATGAAAACACTCTGGATAACCTATTGCTTAATGAGCATTTTAGTCAACAATTAAAGAAAAATCGTACGCACAATTCCATTCTTAAACATAAGCTATGTTCCATCACACAGGAATTATTACCAAATACTCCTCTATCTTTTGCTCAGATGAGGGCTCCAACAAGAGTTGTTGCTGCATTAACAGAGTCTTTTGCTTGCACATGTACACACACACACACACACACACACACAAATTCCTTAATTTCTTAGAGGTCTCTAAACAGACATTACCAAGAAATTTACACTAGAGAATCAATCAATCATTGCTCCAGGAGTACAATATTTAAAACTAGCTTTTCTGGATTCTACCTCAAGGTGATCTCACTATTGCAGCTCTTTAGAGATTTAACAACAAAATTATTATTTCCAAACTTTAATTGAGCTTCTTAAGATAGGTATTTATGATACTCTTCACAACACTTGGAGATTTTATGCTCTACAGTGGAATAGTTGGCTGCTTTGTTAGTACTCATTTTTATATTTCAGGTATTTAAATAGTATTGTATGGTTTTATCTGGAAAATAAATCAATTTGGCAATTTGTTTGCAGCAAATGGTGCTTCCCTAGTTCCTTGCATACAACACAACCTTTAAGCCAACCAACCATCTAGCTTCTACCAGGGGATATGACTGCACCATAATTTAAATTAAAAATCCAATCTTAAGACACAATACTATTTCAAAAAAGTAGTGTCTTATGATTAGCAAATTAAAGATGAATTTTTTTTGCTTGCTTGCAAATAATTTCTTTAATCCAGAGCATGAGAAGTGAACTCCAGTTAATGAACATTATCCTTCGTAAGCAGTAACCTAGAATCTTTAAAGGTTCATTTTTATCATTGATATTTTGAAGTTGCAACTTTGATCCATTACAACATAAAAAAGAAATGATTTTATTAAGATTCTCTTTCATTACTGGATAATACTCTGCAATGCTGGTACTACTGGGGAACTATTAAGGGCTTCTCTTAAAGAGGAATTCACAGATGATTTTAAAATAATAAAAGCAATAAAACTTCTTGGTTTCTCTAGATAAGATAACTATTTTCATTTTTTCCCTGCTGTTAATTTTATGCTGATCCTCTGGTCAATTTGCTTCTAGGTATGATTCAAGAGACTGCTTTAATCAATAAAAATGCATAAAGTATAGGAAAATAATTATGCTACAAAGTAGTTATCAAATTTGATTCTAAAGGCCTAGGGTCTCTTTCTCTATGACTCTAGAAAACTGGGCTTTCATTTTTTAATTTTTAATGATTAGACACTAGTAGCAAATTCAATTTTTCACCATGTGTAAATTATGCTTGAATGTAACAAAAATGGACATATCTGGTGAAAATCTGTCTTTAATTCTTGCATAGTTGCCTCTACATGTGTGTTGAGATGCAGATTTAAGTATGTCTTTCTACACTTCTCTCTCTGACATCCTTTATCTCTTCCCCATAGTTTCTTTTTCAAAAGACTTGATGAAATATGCACATATATAAAAGTACAAAAAAACAAATGGGCAACTTGATTAATAATTAACTACACTGATACAGAAATAGAATACTGCTAGCACCAAAAAAGTCTCCCAACTATCCTTTCTTACCATTACCCTTCCTTCTATCCTAAAGGCAACCACTAACCTCAGTTATGTTTACAACCCTAAATAGTATAGTTTCACCTAGTTTTGAATGCTCTGTGAATAGCTTCATGCTGAGTGTATTCTTTGTTTCCTATTTCCTGAGTCAATGCTATATTAACAGGGGCTACTCCTCTATTCATCTTGCTGAGTATAGCTACTATTCATTCATTTTCTTTGCTGTTAATACTCCATTACATGAATATGCATGGTTTATCCATTCTATTTGCTGGACAATTGAGTTGCTTTCAGTTTTGACTATCACAGATAATGCTGCTATGAATATACATGTACCTGTCTTCGCTACACACGTTTCTCCAGGGTATGGAGAAGTGAAATTGCTGAGTCACAGAGTTTGTTTATATATCTTTAAATTTATCAAGTAATGTCAAACCATTTTCCAAAAGTAGTTCTACCAATTTACATTCCTTCTAGTTGTGTCTGAAAGACCCTATTACTCCACATCCTTGTCCACACTTTGCATCATCACACTTTTTGCTCCCTTGATAAATAGGGAGCCTAATAGATTTTACTTTCATCATAGCCCCTGCTACCTTGGTTAAGAGCACTGCAGAATCACAGACAACATGGAAACAGGTGAAGGTATGCCCTTCCATTCCCTTCCCTGTCTACCTTTGTCTTTCAAAGGACCTAGTCAATTCTCAAAATTTTGAGATAGAAATGACATATAATTTCCTTTTATTCCTATAACTTCATGAAATAGGCTGTGCAGATTTATAATCCCTGCTAATACCATCCCACTTGATAGGAGCATTAAGTATGAAAAGTAAAATTGCACAAAAAGAAATTACTGCTACCTGCCAATACTTACCTCTGTAAATATAATTTTGTTCACTAATATTATAAATAACACTTGAATACTTCTATATAGAGAGATACTTTCCATATTGTGAGTTTTGCATGAGTTCATATACACAAGTAGCACATATACTATTTACCTAGACTTGCTACGAATTTGGGATCCAAGATTAACTTTTCTATAAAAATACTCATTCACACTTCATTCAAATAGGACCCCATTGCTGATAGTCTTGAAATTTCAAACTTCAAAAATTGGTAGGTGCATATGGAACAGGAATGAGGATCAGAAAATTTCCCTTAAACAAACACTCCTCTTTAGACAGTGTTTTGACCTTCTTGGATCACACTGTAGGATGTTTACACTGACAGACACATCTAACTTCCTTTCTGCCTCAGCAAATACCTTCTTTTCTTCAAGGTCAAGTTCAAGTCTCTCTTGTCAAGAAGTAGACTTTCCTGAAACATGGTGAACCAACTAAACTATCATGTCCTAATTATACACTTTGGTGTTTAATTATATTCTCCAGAATATCTCTCTGTATGTGTATATATTTTTTATTATACTTAATCATAATCACTAGATAATGTGCTCCTAAAAACCTGGAACCTTTCCCATCTTATTCAAGGCTATGTTTTCAGCACAAGAAATAGTGCCTGGCACATAATTCATGTCCAATAAATATGTAGTGAATTAATAAATGAAAGAATGAATAAAATAATGTCTTAAGTTTTTCATAATTATTAAATGTGTATGTATGGTCACACCATAAATTATAAATGCTTATAAGTAGCAATGATTTTTTTACATTTTTTGTTTCCTCTACATCATAAAAGGTTATCACCTTTTATAACCTTATATATATATATGAATATATCATATATATAAAATATATACATATTATATACATGTATACATCATATATAATAAATTTATATATTATATGTATACATCATATATAATAAATTTATATATATCATATTATATTTATATAATATGTACATATGTAATATATACATATATGATTATATTACATATATAATACATAATACATAATTATATTATATATAACACATATCAATACATAACTACATATATTATCATATAATATGTAAAATATATATTTCATATATGTCTATATTACATATTTTATAGATAAATATATATATTCTTATTTTATATAATTCCCTTTTATTCCTATAACTTCATGAAATAGGCTGTGCAGATCTATAATCTCTACTAATACTATCCCACTTGATAGGTGCACTAAATAATATATATAAAAATATATTTATGAGTATATATATTAAATATATATAATATATAAAATAAATTTAAATAGACTGCAAAACCTCATTCTTTAAGGCAGGTACTCTTTCAAAACATCCATAACACACCAAACATAAATCAAGCAACTAATGAAGATGTTAAACAGAATAAGCACAAATACCTGGCATTTTGTTTTATAATCTAGTTTTGCTAACAGAGATGTCATCTATGTGCTAATCAGATCTATGACAGTTTGCACAAAATCAACTTACAATGTTCAACTTACAGCAAAACAGAAAATCCATGCAAAATTAACATTAAATTTTTTCGTTTGTTTGTTTGAAACAGAGTCTTACTCTGTTGGCTAGAGTGCCAAGCCATCAGTCTAGCTCACAGCAACGTCAAACTCCTGGGTTTAGGCGATCCTCCTGCCTCAGCCTCCCATGTAGCTGGAACTGGAGGCAACTGCCACAACCCCAGGAAAGTTTTTCTATTTTTAGTAGAGATGGGGTCTGCTTCTTGCCGAGGCTGGTCTTAAACTCCGGAGCTCAAGGGATCCTTCCACCTGAGTCTCCCAGAGTGCTAGGATTACAGGCATGAGCCAGTACACCTGCCTCAATCTTTCTTATTTATTTATTTAGTTAGTTAGTTAGTTTCATGCATATATGAAAAGAAATCATTTTTGGAATGCTTTGACAATGTCTGACTATAATACAGTTTTCCACTAAAAAATATTGAACGTGAACGCAAATACGACTAAATGCAGCATGACTTAAGAAATTAACAAGATTGCAAATACTATGGAAGTTCTGCCTACATGAAATACCTACTGTATTATATTGCTGCCACAGAGCAGACACAGGTCCTTGAGGGAAACTGCAAATATGGGGAAATCAACAGTTTCTCTACCAGTTATGAGATAAAAGCTCTGTTTTAAGACACTCATATATTTCTTCTTTCTTTTTATAAGGATGAGATTTAGATGAGTTTCAGACCTTTCCTTTTTTATTATAACTATCTTCCTACTCCCATAATAGAAATCATAAAGTAGACATCTTTCTCATTCTTAGACTGTTTAAGTTCTTTATAGATTAATAAAAGGATTGATTGATTGATTGATTCACTCAGTCATCAAACATCTACTGAGGACCAACTATGTACCAGGACTTGCACTAGATGTAACATATTCTGTTATTCATTCACTCTCCATGAAAAGCTAACAATGTTTTGTTGTATAGATTCTTTTCATTATTTTGAAAAAAAAGTCTTTTAATTGTTATTGACTTATTATCAGAGAGCACTGTTCAGTCCTCAGCTTCATTTAAATCACAGAAGGTAAAAATGTAGGCAATCACCCAAAGAAATACAAAATTTACAAACCCATGGAACCGCACTTTTGATTTAATCTGTTAGTTCTTCTAAATGATGTCCTTGTTATAGGTCTCTGCCAATTAACAAATCCTAGATGAAATCATACCACCAGATCTCTCTAGGACATACTGCGCCATTCCTCCTGTGTTTTGGCATGTGGACTAGGTCAGAGTAAATTTGAAATTCAACCTTAGGCCCTTTAGGGCATCTCTCTCTCTCTCTCCAGCTACTATTGCTAAAGCAAATTTAAAGCTCCAATAAAGAGATGCGGTATCACTATGCATCCTCCTTTCTCCCTGCCCATCACATGAAAAAGTGAAGCAGACCCCTACTCTGCACCTAGGATTCTTGTTCCCCTTTACAAATGTCTTTGATATACAGTTCCACCATCTATTTCATTATTTTAGAATGGAACAGCTGAGGCCAGGTGCATGGCTCACACCTGTAATCCTAGCACTCTGGGAGGCTAAGGCAGCTGGATTGCATGAGCTCGGGAGTTTGAGTCCAGCCTGAGCAAGAGGGAGACCTCGTCTCTTCTAAAAATAGAAAACCTAGCTGGGCGTTATAGTGGGTGCATATAGTCCTGGAGGCTGAGGCAAGAGGATCTTGAGCCCAAGAATTTAAAGTTGCTGTGATCTATGATGCCATGGCATTCTACTGAGGTGACACAATAAGACTGTGTCAGAAAGAAGGACGGAAGGAAGGAAGGAAGGAAGGAAGGAAGGAAGGAAGGAAGGAAGGAAGGAAGGAAGGAAGGAAAGAAAGAAAATGGGGGGCGGCACCTGTGGCTCAGTGAGTAGGGCACTGGACCCTTATACTGAGGGTGGTGAGTTCAAACTCAGCCCCAGCCAAACTACAACAAAAAATAGCTGGGCGTTCTGGCAGGCACCTGTAGTCCCAGCTACGCAGGAGGCTGAGGCAAGAGAATCACCTAAGCCCAAGAGCTGGAAGTTGCTGTGAGCTATGATGCCACAGCACTCTACCGAGGGCAACAAAATGAGACTCTGTCTCTAAAAAAAAAAAAAAAAAAAAAAAAAAAAACGGCGGGGGCGAACCAAAAAGTAAAGAAAATTGAACAGAGGGTGGCCC